>JABFPJ010000013.1:0-109159 GCA_022817425.1 Gryon sp. ZL-2020 | reverse complement strand
CAAAGTTTTTTCTTTAATTTTTTTGTATCTTCTAGTTCTAGGTAATACATAAAAATATATATTCTTCTTGCAATTTTTTTATAGATGTACATATTATTTCTTACCAAGATAAGATAATTTTCATATGATTTAAATTAAGAGGATAAGCATATTGCAATTTTACTATTTATAGTAGTAAATTAAGAAAAATCTGTCTAGAAAGTTTATAATAATTATTTACATTTTGTATTGGAAATCTGAATATATGATCCATAAAAATGCACATTTTCTAAGACGAAATAATATTTGTTGAAGATATATTTTAAAAAGCCATACAATAAATGGTAGTAATTTTGGTTTTTATGTTAGCAAATTTTGTTAGAATACATCCTTTTGTTAGAATTTGAACTATTCTTTTACATTTCAATGCATACTTTTTTAATTCAATAAATAATGTGATACACGTTTTTTGTTATGCACATGAAACATGTCGGCGGGTTTTTTGTTTTTGGCGCTTACGTTTGCGCGATGTCGGAGCTTTTAATGTTATGTGACATTCAGAAACGCTGTTTATTTGACATTACCATGCATTTCAAAGCGCTTTAACGTCGAGATATATTTCATAATGTGTACATGGTAAATTTAAGGAAATGGAACGAAATGATGTGCTTTTGAGGTACATTAGATGATTTAATCATTACATATACAAAAGTTATAAAAGAAAAAAAAAGTTATAAAAAGAAAAAAAGTCACAATCATATTTCATTGTGTTTGCAAAATATAACGTTCAGAATGAAAACTTTTGTTACGCGATTTTTGCACTAATAAAATTTAACGTGGTTGAATAAAATGATTTAGCCGATATAAAATGGGGGTACTGTTGTTAGCTAATGTTGAGGAAACTGAAATGAAATGAAATTCGAAAGCAACTGAGAAATGTGTTTAGTCAATAATCCGAGAAATCAATATTAAGGCCGTGAAAGTATGACAAATTGTTGTATACAAGTAATGATGTATTAAAATGCATTTGTTTATATTTATTCATTAGTCGTGATGTAAAATTAAATCAAATATTTAATAGCGTTAATAGCTTTTCAAATATGATTAATAATCTATTTATCATCAATTTGATACAACGTGCAATTTGATACAACGTGCAATAATAATTTAATATTTTATTAGCAATAACTATAATGTTTAATAATAATCTGACATATCTTTTTAGAGCATGAACAATATCTTTTATATTAAACTATTTTCAAGATTATCACATGAAAATTTTCAATTTACTGCTTTAGATTAACTATTCTTATTATTTATTATTGTGTTCTTGAATATGCAAATTGAATTTTAACTTCAAACTTAAAAAAATGAAAAAAGCATTGAATTATATGAAAAAGAAAATCTTCATCATGAATAACTTTTTCATTGAAGATTTTGATCTTCGGCTAAAAAGAAATGCAGTTAAATATTATATCAAACAGACGGAATCATGGTAAAGCGAGTCGTGGTTTTTCATCGTAGCGGCGTGAAATCACATTTTTAAAGCTCGGGGAAGTCACGGTGGCAGGAAAAATAAGAGAAAGGAGCGCCGAGTCCATTATTCACTTCTTTTCTCCCCCTCAGTCACTTTTTTTTGTTCCTCTTTTATATTTTTTTGCATCGTCGCCTGGTAACTAAAATGCAAGGAAGTGTGACCGTCTGCGACAGTTTGCAATTAGTAAGATGATGTCGGGATTCATAGTCGACGAGTATCTATTTCAAGACTCAAGGCGCGGAGGACCAAAACTGGGGGAACCAAAATAGAGGGAAAAGTTATAATGCCTGTAATAGACATCTTTGTCCTTGACCATTTTCACTTCTTGCAATATGTCTTCACTTTAATTGCAGTGAAATTTGATTATATTCATTCTTTCCAAGTTTAATGACACACCGAATTTTGTACTCTTTAATTTTATTCCATGTTTTTATTTCTTATATAAAAACATTTTAAGCAAATTTTGCAATATAAAATATTAATTTGTAATGTTTTTCTGTAACTGTTTATTAAAGTCGGAATAGTATGTATCATAAATATATAAAATGGTCGAAATTTAATATTACTTGATAAATTTGATAAAAATGGAATTTTAATTAAAAAAAAAAAAAAAAAAGCATACGCACAAGTAAATAATGTGTGAATCTTGATTGAAAGTATCTTTGTTAATGATAATAAAATGTCATTTAACAAATGTAAGCTTATATAATATGATACAATCACCCGAATGAATATGATAATGGAAAACGGAAGTATATGGGAATACAAATAACAATACTGTCATAGACCCCTTGATTAGTTTCACGAACTAACACTATAAATACTGCTCCACTTCTGTTCTCATATATACCGCGCGAATGCTCGGGTTTTGATTGTCCCGTGTCCGCCAGACGAATATAATACATAAATACGATGTTGCATAACTTACTATACTACACTATTCGTCGTCGCACAGGGAAACCGAATGCTTTTACTTCCTATAATTTAATGGGAAGTAAAAAGCCGATGTAATTGTAAATGCTATGCATACTTTGTTCTGATAATTAATTTTATCAAAATGAAAAGTATGAAATTTATGAGAAAGAAACAATGTATGAACCTAAGTTAGGTCAAATTTACATTACTCAATGTATGCAAATTAAAAGTAATATTTGAAATTGTGTTTTGAAAAGAAAAAGAAACAATTTCTGGACATGTTTGCACATTTTTGAAATTCATATTTGATATGAATATGAATTTTAAAAACTCCTTTTTTGCAATTTTAATTGGAGGGTTTTTCCCTTTTTTCTGTTGGCGCGTAATTCTTTTCGTCAGGCTTTCTCATAAAGGACACGAATTTCGCATAACAACCGCACCGAGCACAATACCCATAAACGTAAAGCGTAGGTGAACTTGCGCACGAGACTCTCGCTACTTAAAAAACAAGATCTCTTGGTCTCCGCTGGAAGTGACGAAATATTACGTAGGCGAAAAAAGTTGCCGCTTTATACGAGGTTTCCCAATAAATTTAACCGACCACTCGAAGAAACACGCAAAAAACAATCTCAGCGTATCTATTATCTTTGTTGTTAATTAATTATTGTTTCTTGGTATGTTGTTAACAATGAAATTGATATATTAGATGAAGTGACGGTGTTTATTATTCTAAATTAATTCTAATTAAAATTCTAAATATTGTTCTTTAAGAGGCAAAAGCATTTTTCAAAATATTTGAACATTTATATATAATGTTCAATATTGTGCAAAAAAGTAATAAAAGAATAAATTAATTTTATAATAACTTTTAAATAAGTTATGATAAGTTATGATAAGTTAAATAAGTTATGATAAGAACAAACCATGGGATTTTTATTGAAAAGCGTAAATTACTTCATTTGCATTATCAGTAATTTATTATGCAACGTTTCGGATACTTTGCTTAGCCCTTCTCAAGCCTTGTGTAGAAGCTTTTAATAAATTAGATTTTACAAACAATTTTATAAATCACTTATTAATAACAAAAAACAATAGAAAACGAAAAAGTTATGCGTCGATTGTACAAATATCGGGATTGAACCTTCGTTATCAATCGATCAGCCTTAGCTGTAACAAACTAAATTACTGATAATACAAATTTACACTTTTCAATTAAAATCCCATCGTTGGTTCTTCTTGGCTGAATTTTGTCTACTTATAATTAAATTGAAAGGAACGTATTGGGTACTACAGTTTGTTATTATTTAAAAATTTTTTTTTTATTCAAAAATACAAAAAACAATGTCTAGCACAGTTAAAAAGTGTTTTAAAGAAGATTAGAAGGAAAGACTTATTAGTTCATATACTTGCGTGACAGAGCATCATTGACTTTAAATGATAATGAAATTGTGCATTCATATGTGATGAACACGTACTTAGACTATATCGATCCTAAATGCGTGATCAAGTTTATTATTTCATTAACAGTGTCTACAATTAGTACCAATCTCTTTAATAAGAATACCATTTAAACAATTTATTTATTAAATATCAATTACATACATCAATTATTTCTTTTCATACAAAATTTAATTTCTAATTAAATGCTTTTATATTATTATTATTATTATTATTATTATTATTATTATTATTATTATTAATATTATTATATTCCGTTTTAACTTTAAATGACGAAGAAATTAATTAAACGACTTTGTTAAATTTTTAAATAGATGATTAAATTTATATTGAAAAAGTAAAATGTATATTTTATAAGAAATTTCAAATTCACTAACCACTTGAACTGTTTTCAGGTTTACCACTGGCAAAGTCAAAATGCTAAGGTTTCAGGAGTGGATGACATGGTTTTGCTGCCGAAAATTGGCGAAGATGCCATCGTTGAAAATCTCAAGAAAAGATTCATGGATGACTACATATATGTATCTTTTTAAGAAAATTGATATTATTTATGATTCTTAATGCGATATTAATACCTAAAATCTAATTTAGATAATAATTCTTCATATAGCATATAGAACAATAATTGCGATTTATTTGAAGTTTATTTATTTCTTAGTGATATTAAATCCCGAAAAATTGGAATATTAATACATAATATATTTACTATAAATCAGTTAAAAGTATTTAATTAAGATAATTTGTTTTCGAAGTTTATTTTTATTTTTTAGTAATATGATTATCTGAAATATAATGAAAATAATAATTTAAATTTCAAGATTATATTAAATATATATTTCTAAAACAATCGAAATACACATTTTTTTATTTTTAATTATTGTAGTATTATGTAGAATTGATGCGGAATGTTTTTATCTTTTACGATAATACTATCACAATAATTGTTATTAAATTTTTTTTGAAGATTAATGTACATTGTATGTACCAAAAATATTGATTTTCTTAGCAAAGATAGGATACATTCAATTGTAATAATAAATATTAATATTAAATTAATAATAAATTATAATAATAAACTCTTTTCAAATTTTGAAAAGTATGGACTTTATTATTGTATAATTTGATTAATATATTGTTAAATATTTACCTTAATATTAACATGTAGACTAATATTGGACCTGTTCTGGTATCGGTGAATCCATTTAAACAAATGCCATATTTCGGTGAAAAAGAAATTGAACTTTATCAAGGCGCTGTAAGTATAACTGTATTTGCATTTATAATTAGAATTTTATATACTTTTATTAGTAAAATTAATGTATATACAGGGTGATGCATCTTTAAGAGGCTGTCAAAGGCATCTAGCTTTTCTATAAATGCAAGAGAAATAAATAGATTTGAATAGATAGAATTTTTTAATTTTATATTTTTCACCCTGTATAATGTCTAAACACTTATTTCATTTCGCTCAATTAGCTTTTAATAATCATTTAATGAAATAATAATTATATAAACATTCTATATATTATCAAATATATTCATGAAAAATAAGATATCGTATAATATTGATTTCATATCACAAACTTCAAATATTGAATAATATTGGCTTTCTTGCAAATTATTTAATAAATCGTAAAGATACATAACTGAATAAATGTCTTGTTTTAGGCACCGTATGAAAATCCACCTCATGTGTATGGCCTCACGGATGAAATGTACAGAAATATGTTGATTGATGGCGAGAGTCAATGTGTCATAATAAGGTACACTACTATGCAATAATCAAAATTAAATATATATATATATGAAAAGTCATCATTATCCTCCTTTCGCTTTACAGTTTCTATATTCTGTTACATAAATATGTAAAAAATAAGTTGGTATACTTTTAAAAATATTTAAATAAAATAAAGTTATATAATGTAAAATAATATCTTAATTGAATTTATTTTAATTTTTATTTAATTAAGTACAATTAATTCTTTATTAATTACTCTTCATTCAATATTGTCATTAAAAACGAATTATATAATTTAATTATTGTATAAATATATAACGGTTTTTATTTATTATTTATATAATTCATTTATATTTAGGTATTTTATTAAATTAACTATATAATTATTAAATGAAGATTTTGTTTTTTCAGTGGTGAATCTGGAGCAGGAAAAACAGTGGCAACGAAGTATATAATGTCATACATTGCGAGAGTTAGTGGCGGTGGCGACAAAGTACAAAAAGTTAAAGAAGTCATCCTGGAATCCAATCCACTTTTAGAATCTTTTGGTAACGCAAAAACTGTGAACAATAATAATAGCAGCCGATTTGTGAGTATATATTTTATTTTATCTTATTCTATCACTTTTTTATATTTATTTTTTATTGAGTTAATGCAATATCAAATATATTATTTTTCTTTACATTTTTTAAAGTACTTTTTTAATGAAAATTAATATAATGAATTATATAATAACAAAATTTAAGAATGTATTATGTAAGAAAGAATTTATTGTGGCAATAATCATTAATATAATAAAGGATTATATAAATATTAAGAATATATTTTTATTGTCTTAAAACAATCATTAATAATGTTGCAATTTTTCTGTATCGCAGGGAAAATATGTGGAGATGCAATTTGGAATTGGTGGTCAACCAAGTGGTGGAAAAATTTCAAACTTTTTGCTTGAAAAATCGCGGGTTGTTTGTCATAATCCTGGAGAACGCAATTTTCATATATTTTACCAGCTTGCTACCGGAGCGAATCAACAAATGAAATGTAAACTTTTTTTTAATTATTTGTGTTAACTTGTAAGATCAGTTGTGAATTATTTTGAACCTGTAATAATGAGTAATACATTTAATTCATATGATGTATAATATTTTTTAAACATTATTTTATAAAATTGATTTATAATTTTAAATATAATTTATTGTTTCATTTCAGTTTAAATTTTATAGAACATGATTGTGATCAACTTTATATGTTTTCAGCTGAATTTGGTTTAACAGATTTGGATTATTATCACTATTTAAGCTATGGTGGAAATCACAAAGTAGATGGCACCAATGATGCTCGAGATTTTCAAAAAACTTTAGGAGGTAAGAAAAATAATGAGAAAAGAAAAAAAACAATAGGAACAATAAGAAAAGAAAAATAAATAAATAAAAAATGTAATGAATTATGTATTATTGATTGCAACTTATTGTTTTGTAGCTTTAAGAGTTATGGGAATCAATGACACTGAGACGACTGACATCTTGAGAATAGTTGCGGGTGTCCTTCATATTGGAAATATCGAGTTCATTGAGGATGGAAATTATTCGCAAGTGGCGGATAAAGACTGTGAGTCATGGATTGAATTCACACAAGATGACGTTATTATATGTCTTTTGCGCTCAGTTAGTTATTCATTAAAAATAATTTTGCAGTTTTAGATTGCATTACTGAAATGTGAATATAAATTACTTATAAGAAAGAAATTAAAATGTGGAACTGAAAAAGAGTATGAATATTAGTCACGTTTGATAATATCTTATTAAGTTATTAATGACATTTTACCTTAAAACCAAAGAATATTTAAGTAAAATTAAGAATTTATTTGGAACGTCTGAAAAAAATGAAAGTGTACCTATAAATACTTTCATATGATATGAAAGAAAAATGGATTTATCAATAGATTTTTAATATATTCAGAATAATATATTTTTAAAAGTAGTATAGTAATGTATGTCTTTCATATTTTGTTCACTTAAGATGATATATCACTCGATTTAGTTTCATTTCTCTTTCTCTTATAGACTTATTGTTAATTGTATTTTTCTTGGTTTTATACTAGTGATATATCATTTTAAATGTAATAAATTATGAATAAATAAATTATGAAAATTATTATTGCCGGAATATTGAAAATTATTTGACCGGAAACAATTATATAAAAGTAAATAATACTATTATTAAAGAATGTATGATACACACTTTGTATTAATTTATATATAATTCATAGATATGTATATATGTAGTATATATACATATATACATATATAGTATATATACATATATACATATACAATTGTATAACAAAAGCTGTTTTAATTTACTTTTTAGTTTTGGACTTTCCGGCATTTCTTCTTGGAATTTCTCCCGAACAATTGTCACATAAATTGATATCGCGAGAATTCGAGTCAAAATGGGGAAGTCAGTCAGAAAGTGTCGATGTTACACTGAATGTCGAACAAGCATTATACACGAGAAATGCACTTGCCAAAGATATTTATGCACGACTCTTCGATTATTTAGTGAAAGTGAGTTCTTACTCGTTTACTTAATTGACGCATTTATAAATCATTATATCATTTATGAATGAACTTAAATCTTTACACGTAATAAAATTAAAATTTTATTTGTAATTCATTGTTATATCAGTTACTTTATCAATTATTTCAGAGAGTAAATAGTGCTATGGAAACTACACAGGAAGGCTATCAAATTGGTGTTCTGGATATCTATGGTTTTGAAATATTTGATCAAAACGGATTCGAGCAATTTTGCATCAATTTTGTCAATGAAAAGCTGCAGCAGATTTTTATTGAGCTTACTTTGAAAGCGGAGCAGGTAAGTATTCTCTCATTAAAATGTATTATTATTAATTATACAACAGTACAATTAATAATAATATAACTATAATATCGGATTACATAAAGTTCAAAAAATGCATTTTAATTTTTAAAAAATATATTTATTTATAAATCATCATTACATATTGATCAGCACACAACATATATATTAAAACTTCCTATGCTTCATAAATAATTATTATGAGTACGTAAAATTTGTTGTTTACTTCGTTAATGAGAAAGTTCAAGTCAATTCCCTTTTTATTATTAAAGAGTACAGTAGATTAACTTGAGCTTTCTTTGCGGTATTGTCTATAAAGAATCACAGTTAAAGGTAATAAATCTTTGACTCGATGATAAAAATTGACGATGTATATTATCAAATGCTACTGGAAAATTTGTTTATTAGAAACAGAACATTCAAATAAAAATAAAACAAGAAAATATCAAGGAACTTATGTTAAAAATCATTTCAGTTAACAGATTTTAATTTTCTTAATTTAAAACAAAAATTATAAATTAAACTCATCAATAATAACAGGATTAAAATTCAAACAAGTTTTAACATTAAGTCAAACAAAAGAAATATAAAAAATAAATTGAATAATAAATTAAGGTAGCAGAAACAATCATTTTTCGTGACAATTTTCTAAACATTATTTTACACTAGAAAAGCAAATTGAATGTTTGCATATAAAAATGAGGGGGAGAGATAATTCTCACAATATTATCGACCTTTGCCTATAATGAACAAATCGACGACAATACTCATTAATACTGACTCGTATCTAATTGCGCATGCTCGTTTGCACATTTCTCACGCTTTCTCACGGATTCCACTCGTATGTCTTTGCGCGAAACTTTTCTTCACCGCGTGTTGCGCTATTTGCATAACGCTTTACATTTTCGCACTCAACGTTCGAGTAACGATCGTATTAGCCAATTAGCTTATAAATGTATTACATTAATATCCCTTACGTTGGATACAATTTGTTTCAACGACGAGAATAATGTAACAGAACAAAGTAACGTAGACGTTAATATTATCGCGAAACAAACTTTGACGTTGCAACTCCGTCTTATTTTTTTTTCTTTATCTCATTTTTCTCCAATCAAATCTCATTATCCAATAAACACGCCGTGGATCAATTACCATCGTTTTGCGCGATTGTTTAGCAACAATATTAAACACCATAATTCATTTGACAAATAAAATAATAACAATTTATTTAGCGCCGGCTTATTTATTTTCAGTTTAAATAGTTTTGAAATGTGTTATAATATATTTTGCAGTTAGATTTTATTATATCGATATTAATATAATTATATAATCGTATTATATATGTTATTTAAATTATTTCAACATATTATAAATAACGTTTCAAGTCAAATTTTCAAGTTAGTTATAAATTAAAGTACAATAAATAATTTACACATATCTTTTGTACTAGAAATATTGCAATTGTAACTATTATTGCAACTATACAGAGACAATTTGCAAACAAACACGACGATAATTCCGAATTATCATTACAGGATGAGTGATAACACTTATTCTTTTTTCGGTACAATTTGTTTTCACGTTTTTACAGTAAAACGTTGTAGAATTATACATAAATATAATACATGGGTTGTCTTCATATTCAGTTGCCGCCAAGAATATACTTTACTAAAGCAAACATCAATTACGATGAACAAAAAAATAGTTATAAACATTGGTTTTATGATACTTATTATGTGACGTAAAGAATATATTATGTATTGATATTTTATTGTTTCGAGGTGCAGATGTACATTGTTTTCAATTTGAAAGATGCTTATGATATGTTAACAAATAATTTAATGATCATTATCTACAATGAAAGTTGTTCGCGGTTTCGAACAGGATAGGGCTGCTGATGAGAGAAGACATTATTTGTGGTGACATAACAGAGGGATTGTCAAAGTTTTATTATAAAGAGTCGACAGTTGTTACATCTCCGGTTATTGTTATTTTGTTTTATTTCTTGTTTAGTATGTATCTCGTGTAAAATCATCTTCTAGCAATCTTTGGACAAAAACCTCATCGTATTCCTAACAATTAACGCAAGCAAACGTTAAACATTATCAGATCTGTACAATGTACTTAAATATAAGAAATACATTTCCCTTTCAATTGACTAAGTGGTGACCGATTTCTACATTGCGATCAAAGTCGATGGACCAACTTGACGTACAACATTTTATACATATGTTTCCAATTGTTCATTACGTAATAAAATATTTTAAAGAATATTTATTTTATTTAAATTTATTTAATGGTTATTTAACGGAGTTTTAATTTAGAAATGGTAGTGTGTTTTTAGCCAACTTTTCTTACTCTAATTGAGCAAGTATAATTTTAATTAAAATTTCTTTTTTTTTGTCCCCCTACGGACGAAAATATATCGAAATATATATATAAGATATAAAATCTGTATTTTATATATATCCAAGGTATACATCAAAGTACTTAAGCTTGAAAATATAGAGAAAATACAGGCGATCTAATGTATATAAAAGTGGTAATAAGTATAATATCCAGTCTATGTAATTTTGAATATATCTGCGTCCGTAAGGGTCATCCAGTTGCATTAATAAAATAACTGTTAATCATAGAACGATTAAACAACTTTAGCAAAATTCTTAATAACAATTTATTACAAGATGAACAAATATAATAATTTATACTTGTCTATCATAGGTGGCTCTAGTGTTCTATCCTTCATGTCGACATCAATGTCTGTCATCGTTTTAAAAATAATCGAATCGATTTTTGTTAATACTTTTACGTTTCAGTAGAAACATAAGTTGGAAATACGTCGATTCTTCGAGGTTGTCGCTGTACCGGAGTAGTGTGTACTATTGGAAATCGAACTGGTACTTTGCTAGGTGGTGCTGGTATCTGCTTTGGCAGTTCACTCGAAGTGATCACGGGATTTTCCGTAGTAAATGATCGATCGATCACCGTAACACTGTGACGCGCAGGATCGAATTTCTTTGGAACTTTGGAATAGAGTTTCTTATCAGGGACACCAGATGTCGTGTCGCGAAACTCGATGGTTGTCTTGATTGGCGTTGAGGGTGGCTTTGGACCGACTACTGTGTCTTTACGAAAATTGCCAGTGTGACCACGTACATTCACGTAAACCTTTGGACTGTCGTGTTTAAGATAGTAAAGTTTTTCATCTAAAGCTCGAAGATCGGATGATTGAAATAGAAGTTTTTTGTCAGAATGATAGCGCGGGGCGGGAATTCCAACATTTCGTACGCCTAGTAAAGAATTTGGCATCACTTCCGGACTGGGCTGAGACTCTTTTGGTTGGTCCACATGTTCTTCTAATACAGCTTCAACAAAACCATGAAAATTTAAGGGTTTTCGATCGCCATCGATATCTTGAACTTCAATTTCAAGCAATCTGAAAGATTGATTTAAAACATTATTTTATAAAATTTTTATTGATGAAAAAGTTATTATGGAATGTACTTTTTTTACTATTTAGGAGTTAGGATTTTATAATTGAATTGCATATTTACTGAAGCATAAATTCAAACACATTAAAGTATTTGAATTGTATTAACTAATGTCACCGTAATATATAATAATAATAATAGGCATTTTCATATTACTATTACTTTTAACATAGTTAGAACTTAACGAAGAAGCAGCAAACGTTTCATTAATAATACTTATGTCATTGTCTTGTACGTCACTTGGTGCGCAGTGTAAAGTTCTTTCAAATTTCAACGTAAACTTTAATTAAATTTTAAAGAAAAAGTAAATATATTATGTCGTACTTTATAAAACCAAATTTAAGATTTCTTAATTAGTTTCGCGTTCAAGTTGAAGAAGGTTTATTATTCATTACTTAAGAAATTGTGTTAAACAATTGATTCTCTTAATTGTAAGTCGTCAAGTAGGTCCTGCTTTAGTTTATTTTTTATGAAGACGTCTTTGTATCTCATTATGCAGATTTGCTTAAACATTAAAGGGAACATAGTTGGTAATATAATTAGAATTAGTAATTTAATATTTATTTAATAGACTAAGAATCTTTTTAAAATACTTAAAAAATTACAATTTTGAATTACTTGAAATATATACATATTCCGCATTTTCCATATAAATATATCTACTTAAAGTGAAATTTAATCTCGTTAAGAAATAATAAATGTAATAAAATATAAATGATATTGATTACAAAACTTTGATGAAAAGATTTTATAAACTAAGAAATATTCAAAAGAAATACATTTTTATTCATTAAGAGATTAAAGAATTTGAACAAATAAACGTTTTAAAATGAATTATTAATTAGTTTAAACGGAAGCTTAATTTCTTTCTACTTTTATTATAATCGTTCGATGCGTGAAATGTTTGCTCAAAATTCATATAAATTATTAAAAGACTGATTTACAGAATTTCTTATATAATTTTAGTGCACGTTTATTAATTTAAAACATGTAATCTGTATATGTAATAACTGATAATAATTTTGTAAAATTTCGGTTATCAAATATAAAGTAAATCTAATTATTAAATTTCATTCAATAAAAGAAAAGTACATTGAAATTCGCAGTTATTAATTCTTAATTTAACTAATAAATTATTCCGATTTAATAAATACTATTTGTGCATTTGTAAATTAGCAATTCGTCTGTTTAAACGTTTATCGTAGAAATTTATCTTGAGAACTACGTGAAAACACTAACTTGACTCCTTTGACCTCCGGTTTTTCGACATTCGTGCTCTGGAAAAAGATCGACGGTATCTTTTCGTTATAGTTTTTTGAGTCTGTCACTACGTAGTCATGGCGAATGTGGTTAAGCGATGACGGTGGTCTCGGCAGGACCATGGCCGAGGACGTTAACTCGAGTACCATTAACAGCAACGTGACATCGCCTTTGATCCTTGATAGCATCCTATGAAAAAGAAAAAAATATAATATCAAGTCCAATATTTTTTTTATTGATCCGTAATATAAAAGTATAATGTTTGTCATATAAAGCACTTTCGTTTATTAAAGTTATATTTTTTAATACAAATTTTCTTTGTTTGAAAATAAATCTAATCTTTGGCATCAATTAGAAAATGTATTTTTACACCATTGTGCTTTTTATTATGTTTCTCTTCATTAATTAGAAAATGTTCATAAGAAACATTGTTATTTTTATTCTCTTTCTTTTTTGAAATCCACTTTTTTCTCAACATACACGCGTGTAATAGAAAAAGTAAAAGTCACTTGTTTCGCTGACCTTCCCAACGCCATCATTATCTTGTCTTGTTTCGCGCCGCTTAGACCCCGTAACATATTGCAAAACCAATTTGAATATTATCCTTATTGTTATTCGCGCTCAAGTTTGGTTTTATTAAACGAGTTTTCAATATTGGCCCGCTAAGTTCATTCGATTTATGATGCATTAATGTTGAGCCGTTGTTGCGATGAAGTTGCAGAAAAAGTTATTGCAAATCTTTTCTCTTTTTTCTTTTATTTTTAATTGAAAAATGATTTATGGAAAAGTAATAATTAAAAATGTTTCGTAGAAGTTGATGTCGTAGTTGTTACTCATTTTTCTAACGACGTTTATTTCTTCTTTCATTAATATATTTTTTTTCGTAAAGCAAATCCGACTGGATTATATTCTCACCACAACTGTCAGTCTAAAAGATAATATATGATCTTCAATATACATTTATATATGTATATATATATTGAATTGAACATAATAAAAAAAAGTAAAACGTTGCAAAACATTGACATTGGTGTAAAGTAACACGGAGAATGTATTTGCATATCCAATGTAAGAAGCAAACGACCGCAGCAGCTGCGCGGTGAGGGCATTTCGCGAAATTGTATTTTTTTTCGCATTACCGCGTGCATAATTTTGAAATCTAACTGAATTACTCGTGTTAGACGATGTGGAGAGTTTGAAATGCATTTGCAGCTGGTTTGAAAATCTTGTTTTCATTTTCAACATTTTTAGAATTAACAAGTTTTGTAATTCCATCAATTGTGTTATAATTAAAAGAGAATTTTCGTTATTCAAAAGTATATTTACGAATGATTTATCCAATAAGTGATAATAAAATGCAGTAACTATTTTGCTGATTGTTTAAAACTGCATTCGGTATATAATTAAAAGATAATTGTCTGATTAAAAATATCGGTATTAAGAATTCATTTGATATGTTTTTTTGTTTTTTTTTTAGGTATACTATTTCATATAATATTTACCGACATTTGTATGCATTTAATTATTCATAACAATACTGTTTATTTTTTATTTTGGCAGTCATAAGTTAATAAAAATGCAATGAAGAACTATATAGTGAGAACAAAATTCGTTGTTATATTTGCTAATGTTATATACTTAAACAAGTAACACAATTATCTTTAGAACACAAAATTTGATACAATTTGTTTAACGCAAAATCGTTCAAAATAAATTATTTGTTAAATTGGCAGACAAAATAAAGTTTTAATTTATGTATGAAAATATTAGATATCCTATATAGACGGCATTTTATTCGGTGTAATACAATGCGATATATAAAAAAGGAGTACAGTAATGTGCTTTAATTATATATACACACACTTTTGTTTTATTATTTTGAATAATATATTTTATTCTTATTCCATTAAGCAATTGTATTCCACCTTTTATACCCATAAAAGAAGTAAAAGTTAGCATAAAAAGAGATTATTTTATGAAGGAACCTACATTTCTACCGACATTCTACCACGCTTTGTTACGGATCATTTTCTAAGACTTTCATATGTTCATTTTCTTCGTAATTGAAGTAGAAATTTGTATCATACGATACTTAACGAAATTACATTTCGGCGAAAGAATTGAGATTGAAAACGTCAAAAAGTTGAAAGAAAAAGTTTAAAAGTATTAAAAAAAAGTAGAAAAGATAAAACAATACGCATAAAACGTAAAAGTCATCATATAACAGTATTAAAAAAATGGAAGCAAAAATTGAATTTATTTATCAAATAACATATTTTTCAATTTCATTTTCCATGAAGTTTTACAAGAAAAGGCAATAAAAGTGGCTTTGATTTATTATGGTTGTTCATTGAAACTATAACTCGAATTAAATGATAAGTTAAAAACCGGAAAAAGAAATGAAAGTGGCTAAATAATAAGCCGGACAGTCAATTATATGTCCAGCTAATACATAGCGCAGGACCAATTTCTAATTTCCGCGGCTCGTTTGCCCGGCAGTTGTCATTATAAAACGAAGCGATTTTGCACTGAGACAAGCAAAATGTGACGTTGTTAGTATCCGCGGTGCGCCTTCCGCGGACGCGCGCCTGTCATTTTGGTTACAAGGTACGGAAGCTGTGTTTTGTGGAAAGCACCACAAGCGAAGGACAGCCTAAACGGCCCGTGATTATACGTCGCGTGTCTAACCAATAAGAGTTGCTTATTAAATGGAGTGAAAGTCATACGTGAAACGTACCAAGTCGAATGATACAATTTCACTTATGACTTTATGCAATCAACGGCCCAAGCATGCTATCCGAAACGGCAAATGGCCAAAAAAGGCCAAACTTTTTGGTCCGCTGACTAAATGAATGAAGACATGAATCTTTCATTATTTGTCTTGTTCATTTCTTATCTTGCTGCTACTTATTTTTTTTTGAGTTCTTTTTATTTTCTGTTCGCCTTTTGTAACCCCTCTCTTGTAACTTTTACTACGTTGCGTCTTTTGTCAGTTTGAGTTGTCTTGCTCATTTTTGTCCTCGCGAAACTTCGCTGCGGGCGCGACAGACAAAATGGCTTCATTGTCTTACGTCTTGTAAGGGGAATTTGAAATCTAGAGTTGGCTAGATGTGCAATTGTAAATTAGAAATGAAGCATTTGCCGTGAGAAAGTTTCCGACGCACTCACTTTTCAATGACAATTTCAGTGCAGACTGCGCAAACACCAAAGAAACGACAGACTACAACTTCGAATGGGCTTCTATAAATATATTGCAGCTTGTAACATGCACTCTTATAAATAGAAACGCTTTTGCATATGAATTGTCAATTATTGCCAATCTTATCTTTATGACTTTGTAATAGTCTTTTTGACTGCGTTTGCAACACATTGACAGGAAATTATTGCTTTATTTATTATCGTTGTTTATTTTTTTGCTAACCTGATATTTAATAGAAAACTTAAATTAAAAAAAAAATGCATGTTTCAATTAATTAAACATAAATTTACATTTTATTGAATTTAAATTTGTCATCTAAAATGTGTTAAATATCAATTTTATATCGTAGTTGAACAAAAAAGATTAATTTATGAACATATCCAATCTAAAATTAAGAACGTATGATAATTTTTGTAGACTAATTTCATAATTGCTGCACATGAAACATAAAAACGCGCAAATTAATGCAAACTTTTACATAATACAAATAGAAGTAAAGCGATTGTATTGAGATAAAGTTGCGTACGGGCAGAATTATGAAATGTTTTTTGTAATGAAATTGAAAATTTAATTTGTTTGAAAAGTTCGCACTGATTGCGACTTTGTGAAATATTTATGACATAAGTAAGTGGAAACTGTTATCATTTAAGGTTTCGACGATAAAATACGTGGAAATAAAATGTTCTTGTAATAATTTACGTTCGAGAATTATTTTTCTCTTATAAATACAAATGTAATATTTGTAGTGGCACAATAAATCAGAGTTCAATGAAATTTGATTGCGGCATAAAAGCTATACATCTTTTGATACATAATGCAAGATAACGTCCAGAAATTTAATATCAAATAAAGTGTGTTTATTACATTGTTGAATTTCGAATTTGAATTTCAATTTAGATAGTTATTTAATCACTGTCAAATGTATAATATAAATATTCCAAAACAAATCAATTTTATAGTTGTAAAGACTATATTTCATTTTTTTTCTTAAAGACATAGAAGTTTAGTTTCCCACTAAAAATATTAAGGTTAAAAGTTTTGACATAGAAGTAACGCAAAATCATCGTTAGTCATCAGAAACTTGAAAATTTCGCAAATTTACTTTAAAATTACGAAAAACCGTTCATTACCTAATACTAGAGGGTTTTTTTCTCGCAATTATTACCCTTAATACCAATCAATTACTGGTTTTCCATTTGCTGTGAAACCTATGACCTATAAATTGGCACCTTCTCGCGAGCATCCAATTAGATTACGCGAGGCTCGACTTTATTTGAAGTATTTCTTTATGGTGACCCAGTTATTTTTTGTCTATCTTTCTCTCTTCTCTGTGTCTTTTTTTTGTCGTTTACCTCTGCTCCATCTTATATAGTTATTCCACGAGGTATTCTGTTTCACAGCGCCTTAAAATACACGAGACAACGTGGCATGTAAATTCGCAGTCAGGGGTATTATGTAAGCGTGTATCTTTGCCTTGCATCGGCATCGTGGGTGTGGTTTTATCCGGCGTGGAAACTGGTTTTCTTAAAAAGTGCAAGTGCATTTATTGGCCCGGTGAACGTAAAGCGACGTTGATCGGCAGAGTTGAATTCAAGTGAACGTGTACTGTTTGCCCTCCACGTGGCTTGACTTCACGTCGTCGTATTGCACGCTTTTCGTTCATATTATTATCAAATGAAGTTGCACTCTTACGGGAATCCCGAGGTGTTCAACTCTGTCACGACTGTTTGCATTCATTATTCAAACATTATTCCAATGCAATCGTTCACTTTTACCATTTTGGTTATACGATTTCAATGAAACAGAAGAAATAATATAGAAAGACAAGAGATGAAAAAGTATACAATTCTACGACTAAATTATAATCTTGCGACAAGAAGACGAAGCTTGCTCGATTATTCATAGATGTGCAAATGTCTCGACCATTGCATCGAATATTGCACAAGTCTTAATGAGTCCGAACAATGAAACTGCTATTTCTAACCTCAATTATTAGACAATTTTATTGATTTTTATCAATATACACGACCAATTTAATGATTGGCCTAATCGCAAAGGTCAATCAACTTTTATGTTTAATTGCGAATTAAAATTTATCCATTGTAACAATATTTTAATTATTATATATTATAGCAATTATCAGTTTATTAAAGTTAAGAAGAAGAAGAAGAAGAAGTTATTAACATTCTTCATACATCGTTATTGTAAGTTCGTTAGTTTTGTAATTTATAATTATAATCGTTGAAATGTCGCTTTAAAGTATCCTTCAATTTGAAGTATTCTTTTACAACTAACTTCATACTAATACGTGTCGCAATGTTATTGGTTGATACTAATAGCTTCAACTTCACTCTATATATTAATCTCACATTTCAATTAATTATATGTTTATTATGTATTTTCATTTTAAACGTTCCAATGTACTTAAATTAAATGACATTTAAGTGGTCTAAAATTAAAAATATATAACTCGACACTATTATCCCGACCCTTTTCAACCTAAAATTTAATGTCAGAGTATAAGGTTGCGCGAATGAAACGGCCCTCGGAACTATGAATTCGCGATTAAAATCATTTAGCCCGAACGAGCTACTTGGAAATAATAGAGAATCAATAAGCCAGATGAGTTTTCTGGACTTTTCATGAGCCATTTTGAAACTGTTCGACGGAACTTGCGTCGTAAAAAGGTGAATCAAAGGAATGCTCTCGTTGAGTCCTTAATGCCTGTCGTGCGGATATTTGCCGAGCGCATTGTCACCCGGAATTCTTATCGGAACATAAAACCAACGTTATCAAAGACTTCCTGCTCTTTCTCTTTAGTTGCGTATTCCACAAAGCAGCTTCTTCCGCTCTTTCAACATACAGTATTTTATTTCAAGTATATTATATACACACATGGTTGACCCCCAATCATACATATGCATTTGTCATGGGGGTATTTACGTAGTTATATCATAGTTTATAACTAATACTTAAAATGTCGAAAGTAATGTGATTTTAGTAAAGTTGATGATATTCCCGCAAAATAATGTCAGATCAATCAATCAATCAAATTTGAAAAGAGGAGAAAAAAATGACGGAATCATCGTTCTTTACGTCTTTATTCGTGTGATTTCATACATTTCCATCGCACTTTCGGACAAAGTACTTTTCTTTTCGATCAATTTTCTTAGACTGTCATTATGGCCACGACAAGCTCTCCTAAATTACGTGAAAGCCACCACTTACACCCGCCGTACGTAAGAGGCCGCAATAATCGAAAAGCCGCGCGCGGTCTCAAACCGCGCCATGGATATACGTTATTATCGTGGCAATCGACGATAAAAGCGATACGCGTGCAAGTGTGTTTCCTCTTCATTATTTATTATTTATTTTTGTTTTCCCGTCTACACCGATCCCCGGCCTCCACTGGGCGTTTCAGGAAGCGTCATTGCACGAAGAGTTATGAAAGCGCTCGCTTATCATCGCGCACTGCTTTCATTAATTGAGCATTTTATTCAAAGCGATTGTAATCAGATATTTTTACTTTTCCTTGCGTAACTGGCAAATGCATTTTATCGTAGATTTGTGCTCATTTTTTTTTCGTATTGATTGTGAGAAAATTGTGTCTTATAAGTTAAATTTGTTTACCCTGGATATGTTGTTTGTATAATCAAACGCGAATAAACTGGATATTTCGAATAAGTAAAGGTTGAAATGTGATATTTCGACGGAAATTTCAACCAATACACAAATGAAGCCGAAATGGAAATTCAAAGAGAAGTAAATAGAAGAGAGGTCAACGTTGATTTAAGTTAAATTGATATTGATGAACTGATAGGAAATGTAAGGATATTTTCCTTATGATACAGGATGATGGAAAGGAAGATAAGACACAATGATTTTATGCTCTTAGAATCTTTATAAGCCTGACTTTTGTTGGTTATTTTCAGCAGTGATAAATAAATTGCATTTCATAAGGCATATCTCTTTTATAACTTAAACTCAAACTTTCTATTATTTTGATTATTCAGAACATAAATCATTAAAAAAACATCGATTAAATTTCTTTTTGATTAAATACGCACATTTTGTCAGAAAATATATATTTATGTATGATATTTTAGCTAGTCACAGTATATTTCTTTGAAATCATTTTCATTAATAAGTTTCATCATGAGTCAATGTATTGAAAACCCACAGGAAGAATACAAAAAAAAAAGAAGCAAAATGTAACAAAAGCGAAAGTTGGTGAATCAAAATTAAAA
Source organism: Gryon sp. ZL-2020 (assembly GCA_022817425.1). NCBI lineage: Eukaryota > Metazoa > Arthropoda > Insecta > Hymenoptera > Scelionidae > Gryon > Gryon sp. ZL-2020. The sequence goes on along the minus strand of JABFPJ010000013.1, from coordinate 88,455 downwards.
CATCAAAGTGCGGCCTCCTTCTAAATGGATTCACGTCGAGGAAAAACCAGCAAAAGAGAGAGAGAGAGACAAAAAATCCTTTTTACGCGATTTCAGGTTTGCAGTAATTTCCCGTAATCATTTTCATCGTGGTTGCATCTCGTTGATAATGACGACGCACTTCGTCTAATAAGATATCCCGACTTGTCGGCAGTAATTATATACTTTCGTTCCTTAAGATATTAAAATTTCCTTTTCTTGGCCAAACCAAAGTCGACGATTGATTTTACTGGAATCGCTTTTAGTGGTTAGTAATAAATTAATTTCTCAGAATAAAATATTCAGTGTATTAATTAATACTTGGAAAGAAATACAAATTTTGCGAAAATGCGATTAAAGCATTCAAATTTTTACGGAACATTAGAAATTAAAATGTTAGATATTTTCTTTCAATTTAAAGCTAACTTTTTTTTCAATTCAGATTAATTAAAACGTGGACGTGTTAGAAATTAAGACATTATTGCAGCAACAATTTGGAAATCACGAAAAAATGAGACTAAACGAAAAACTATGCAAATTTTACTTCCATACCATGAGGGGTGGCAGTTTTCATTAATTACGTTAATGCATTGAACGAACGATTAAAAAACTTAATGAAATGACCGTCCAAGCTTTCTGGGAATGTAAATTTTATTCATATATATTTTTTCATTTTCTCGTTATAATGTAAAGTTCAATTACCCTTATCTTGAAATCAAGTTTCAAAAAAGAGCTAACGTGAAATTATTCTGGGTCAGACCGACTGAAAAGCATATTACTTTGCGGAACGAGTTGCAATAAATATTTCAGTTGCGTTACTAAAATACTTTCTTCGGTAACTCGGCGCGCATACGAAACTGACTCTCACTCGCGATATCCTATTGTTTTACATTGTAATGGATGACACGATAATTATGAATCACTTGACTAGACATATTACGTTTCCATTCGATCATACGCTCGGCAACCCAATAGACCATTCGATTGTGTCAAACAATGATCAATTATTTCACGTCATTAGAATATTACATGTAAAAGCTTTTTATTTCATTCACGTGACGTAATTGTTACGCAGTGTTTTGATTTCTTAATAAGTTTAACGCCTTTTTTCTTAATTAATAGATTAAAATAATAATCTTTCTTCAATTTTTCTTTAATTTGTTTAAAATGATTTGTCATAGCCAAATCTGTAATTTAATGACAACATTTATAGGTTCGAAGCGTCTCGTTAATCGCATAATGAATATTTATGCAATGTTTGTGTCAGGTCTTTACTTTTGCCTTTTATCTTCGCGGCAATCGTTGATTGGGAATTGATATTCCGTTAGAACGACTACAGATAATTTAATTAAAGTAAATGATTTGTGCATCGGCATTAAATACCGGCAATTCAATAATTCGTTTAACAGTGGCGGCTCAATTATTTGCAAATTTGCAATTTACTGCACAGGCGTGGGTGATTATGTTTATGTGTCACAAATGTCAGATAAATATGATGCTTGTTTATTAGGCAATAATTCTGTTACTTTTATGCAAAATTTGAACAGAAATATTGCACCTTTATTAGTAATAGTAGTTCGTAAAGAGAAATTCAAAGTTGAAGTAATGATTAACATTTTTCAGTCAGTTTCGCTAATAAATTATTCACTTTAAAGTCAAGTTTTAATTATTTTATTGATACGGTAAAAACAATTTTTTTAAGTAAAATACTGATCACAAATTAATTACAATTGTCAACATTCTTTTTAGAATTATTATTGAAATAAATCAAAGCAAAAGAAAATAAGTAGAAAAGTCAACTTTTCTTCATCCCTATAATTCGAACAATTAATTTTTTGATTTTCTTTTATTAATAATTAAGTAACATTTTTCTATTTAAAGAGAGAAAAGACTTTTGTTTTTATTTTTGAGAATTATTATAAGAAATTTAGAAAGCCGATATTTTTGCATTACATGGAATTTTCAACAAAGCATATAAGTAATAAGTGGTGTGGTGTGGTTTATATATTTATCTGAGGAATTATTCATTCAATCAATAATTGCAGACTGCAGTATGATGATGATTTCTTTGAATCATCATGGTCGTTATTGTTAAAATAGATCAAACTTATCAAGTTACATCACTGGTGCCAAGTACGTTCAAAAAGGTTGTTAGCGACATTCTGTTTATGGTGTGTTATATTCTCAGCGTACTATAAAAACAAGTGCTTTACGACTTAGTCGTATACTTATTTCAGTGTCTAACAAGTTTTGCCTCCTACATCATATGAAGTTTGTTTTTTTTTGTTTAACATATATTATGGAATTATGCTTCTCAGAAATGACGTCAGATGAAAATAACAAAGTTGAAATATATAAGTAATACTTAACTTCATTTTTTTTCTTTTTTTATTAATATAAATTGGCAATTGTTTCTACAGTAATATTAGATTCATTAAATTAATTTTTACTGAAACATTTTGTATATTTAATATCTCTTTTTTATTATATTTGACATTAAAAAGCAATTACGTTATATTATTTTTGTACGCAAAAATTCGGTTTGATCAATAAATAATCAATTCTTTGATTATACTTTAATTGATAAGATTACCCAATTTTTGTCCTTTTTTAAATTAATATCCGCTTATTAGTCTTTGCTATGCAAATAGATTTTATTGAATATATTAAACATTTTATTTTGAAAACGGAAATTGATTACTTTTATACTGAAATGATTGGAATCGGAAAATTATATATATAGCATAAAAACATAAATCACGTGATCTAAAAATAAAATTCTACGTTTAACATCATTATCTCTTCAGTTAAACATTTCCAAATAATCACTACTACCTATAATTTCAATGTAACACTAATTTCTCTATAATTATATAAACACATTTGCCCATAAAGTATTATATAAGCGTACACCTCAAATCTTATAATAAATACATTTTTGTTAAACAAAATTCTATATTTAGTTACACAATAAATGTTTCGCTACTTTCGTAAGGCCTCGAAGCAAAATGTAACATTTTCGTGCAATCTCAATTTGTTAAACCAATTAGTCACCGTTTGTGTCTGCTCGTTTTTTATGTATAACCGCGTCGAGACCTTTACAGGACAAAATTGTAATGTCTTACCAGAGCTATTAAACAGTTCGACGTAAAAAAAATTGAAACACAACGACAAAAAATATCTAAATTGAAAGAGCAACAGAGAAGCAAAAATAAGAAGACAAGGACAAAGATAAGCACAAAGAGTTCTCTCAGTGGTTTCGGAATCGGAGCAACGTAAAGTGAGAGTGGTCAAGGCAATGGTTCGTTCCTTATTCCTGCCCCGCTTCTGACCGTGTATGTGTGCGGTTTCGTTAAAATATATTGCCCGTGGTTCGCCTCAAGCAACATTTCCTTCTGGGCTTTCCGAATTGTGGCGCGCGCTCGTTTACGCTTTCTCGAAACACCCGGGACATATGATTTCCACCACCTTCCATTTCAAACGGAGCACGCAATATTGTAATGAGTGCCCCCGAGAAACAGAGATAAACGAGAGATTACGAGAGTCAGAGAGAGATAGAGAGAGAAAGAGAGAAAGAGAAGAGGCAGTTGAGCTTCATGAAACACCGACACGATCTCGGGGGCTTTCATTTCGATGCAACGCGATGTTTATTGTTATTTGTATATGCAAATCGACTGCGTTGCGAACGCAAACGGGCGTGACGTGACGGATAATTGTTGCTTCGTTGTGACGATGTGTATACGTTCGCAAACAGAAACACGCGTCCCGAGCAGACTTCATGTTGCGAATTTTTTGTTTTTATTCCGTATATTTTTTTGGCTTTCCAACCACTTTTTTATCGCGCGTTTTGTTTCGATGTTTCTTTTTTCCACGTTATTTGTGGGTGGAATTAATTTTTATCAAGAAAATTGTTAACGAAACTTAGAAGTGTTTTTTCTTTTGATATTATGATATTATATTATTTTGAATGTTATGAATTATGGAAAACATTTTAGGGATCTTAAAATTTTAATCGAGAAATTTGACATCAAATACAAAATGGTTTTTATATGCAAATAATAGAAAGAAAATTTTATGTTAAGAATATACTTTTTACATTTTAATTGTGCAAAATTAATATACTTTCAAATGGAAAGTTCGAATAGTTTCAAGATACGAACAAGATTTAACTCAATTTTAGTAATAACAATTCTTTTTTTAAAGCAAAAATTAACGAGCTTATCTATACACTTTTTTTAAGGGCATTGTTCTTTTCTGCTTGTGAATAAAAGGAACATTGTTTTGTTCATTTTTCTCAAAATGATTGCAGACAAATGACATTTAGGCAATCAAAATGTTATATTTTCATGCGAATCTCATGGATTGCCGTATGAGAAAAACTATTATAATCCGGGTGTTTTCTGTGTGTTATAAAATTGACGATCTCGGGTGATAAAACACGTTACTCAGACACCGGTGATTTTACAATCGGTATTGTTAGTTTTGTAGAATCGCGTCTATTTTATTTCTTCCTTTGTAATTTATTATTCGTATGCTCATGTCATCGTTAAATGTTAGATGAACATATACATTTCGCAATTGTGATTTCCGAATTTATGATCGCATTTATTTATAACACAATTGTAAGTATATATTTTATAAATGAATGAAGCAGCATAACCGATTTTCATTCATGACATATCGGGGTCTATTGCAAACATAACTCGTCTCGCAATTTGTAATATAATATTTTTACAAAATACTTGTTCTTCATGTCAACAAATTATTTTAATTTTGAATTATTATTATTAGTATTTGTTTCGTTAATTCCTTTCTCAGCATTTTCCCGCATTTAATACAAATGCCGAAACCATACTATAAATACTCGTTTAATAATGTTGAAAACAATTTTAATTGCTTTTATTGTAACGTGATTTTTTTGCTACAGTCAAAGGGAATCTTTGTAAAATAATTGCTCGTTACAGATTCCGCGGTATGAAGGTTTCTCTTTACTCAACAAATCAAACATATATATATGTATATACACCCTTGTAAATTTCACTTTAATGAAATTATTTAAAATAATCACAATTGAATCGTAAAAAGTGTAGGCAAACAAGTCGTGCTGGCGTATTGGTTCTGTTTGAATTGCAGAAGATACGCGATTACACATAATAAAGACCAGAACGAAAATAAAGATAAACAAAAGTGCGCAAACATTATACTTCATTCTTTTGGTTTTTTGCTTGTTTAACGTACTGAAATTAATTGTTAAAGTAATTGCTTCCACCATACCAACATTTCTTGAAATTATTAATTAATATTTTTGACGAACATTCGAATTTTACTTTAGCGAAATAAACAAAAACCAGTTTTAACGAAGATGTTAATTTGCAAGTTACTTTCTGTCGAGTGCGCGAAGTTGCTTAAACACAGGGACGGTTGCAGCGATAAAGTTCGTTGTCGGAATCTCTTTTTTCTGATTTGCTTAGTTTATATGTTGAAATAAAGGAACTCGGGCAGTTTTACAATTGGAAATGTGGATGGTTATAAAAATGGTAATTTAACAATGCTTCGTTTTGTACCATCTTTTTTGTCCTTTTTGTTTTGTTTTGTTTGTTTTTTTTCAAGTCGCAGAGCTTTGTTGTCTTTTTAATGATAGTTGACAGAAAAGGCAATTTGCTTATAAAAAATAACTGAATTTACTTTTGTTTTAGTTGGACAAAAAAGAGATGATTTTTATGCATAAGTTTCGAAATACATGTTGATCGTAAAACTTGATTTACGCACGTCATGTTTTAGAATTGACATCAATGGCACACAGTTTTTATGTTTTGTACATTTGGCCCAGTTTATAGATTATGGAATAGTTTATCAAAATTGTGTATAATAATTCAGAACAAAATTGAAAAAAGTAATTGAATGAAATTTTAATATTAGGTGCATTTTTTGAAATAGAAGACAAAGTAAACTAAAAAGTATTTGAATTTAATGTTGCAAGTTTATCCATTGTTCAATCACTTATTTATAAAAAGGATTTTATTATATTGATAAATATAATGATAAAAGTAATAGAAAAATGTCTAAAGTGAAACTTTTTATTTCAAATTTGTTCGAAAAAAATTAATAATAATATAGTTCGACAAAGTTCAGTACTAAAGAAAATTATGGTTTATAAAAATTACTAGGTTAATTTTTATTGGTCAAATTTGTCCCACTGCACTACATAAGATATATTTTACTGTGAAAATGAGGTAATTTAATGAACACCTTTTAACGCCAAACGCGTGAAAAGAAAGGATACAAAAAGACGTACAAACATGCCTGTTTAAATGTTGCACATTTACCCCATTTTAGTGCAAAGAAATTTTTTAACACTGCAATATACTTAAATGCTATCATTTCTTTTATTTTTTTTTGTATGGTGCATTTTTATTTGCACAATACCTAATGATAGAAAATTTAGAAAACTTTATGTGACATTATAGTGCAAAATTTAGAAAAAATTGCAACAAAAAAGACCTGTAGTTGTTGAAGAAAATTACTATATCTCCATTAAGATGTAAAAGAAATGCAGACGTTTCTACACCATTAATCATTTTAAAACGTCGAACTTTAAATCGCTTCGCTCTTGAACTTTTGTTAACTGTCTTGGATAATGGTAATAAGATTTCGAAATGACTTTAAGTGACTGAGGCAATAACTTGCAAATTTGGATTATTTTCATTTTATATCAATAAATTTAGTATGTTATTTTTAATACAAAATGCATTTTTATAACACTGTTTCTCATATTCTTCCTATCATGAAGATGATAAAATTCATTTATATTTTAATTTCTTCTGTACAGAATTTAAAAAATCTTAGAAAAAATGTAAAAAATTTGTAACAGTTCACCCCAATGGTATGGGGCCATATTCCAATGGAATAATAGATATATCTAATATTTTAGAAAAGATAATTCTAATATTTTTTAAATTAAAGATCCAATATTGCTTCATATTTGTATTTTAATTACAAAGTATGAAGTTATATTGCGTCTGGAAGTTTGTTATTAAGTTTTAATTTGAGTAATACTGGAAACTGAATATGTAACAATTGATCCTAATAGCATAGGGTAATATTGCCCTTATAATTTCTATTTGAAATTTAATATCTATATTTATACATTTTTTCTCTTTTTTTGATATAATACATTCATCAAAAACAATATGCACTTGCTCGACGTGTGGGACAATATTTCCAAGACAAATTCAAACAACTACAAGAAAATAAAGAAAAGTTATGGAATAAAATTTCAGGAATAAAAAAACGATTGATAAAAATGTTGTAAGCATCCTCGGCCGAAAATTGCCACCTCCATTAAGATCGCGCGGAAGCGCGAGGCAGTTTTTGCGCCATTAATCATTGCGAAATGTCGGACTTGAAAACACGTTGCTTGTTGTATACTTTTGTAACGTCGGGGAACTTTTGTTGGCGAAAAGACGAGGCGTTTATCGGCGAGTCGGCCGAGTCGGCGAGAGCACGTGTCGGTGCCACACGGCGTCTCGTGTTTTCACACGCCGAGAGAACTGCCTCGCTCTACGCCTCTCTTTGTCTCAATTTCACAATTCGCGCTCGCGGCGCTCTCGCGACTTCTTGTTTTCCTTTAACGACGCCCCGTTAAAGGAAACAATGCCATGGTGCTTTTCCCAGATCCTTTCGGGCTTCGGGATTTTGCAATGAAAACTCCGCACAAAAACAATACCGGCTCGTTTTCCCTCTTTTTTCGTCGAATGTTTTATCTCTCTCAGTCGTTTTATTTTTTTTCGTCTCTCGTTCTCTTTCTCTTTTATCTATTTTCATCTCTGTCTGTGTCCCCTTCTTCTTCTTCTGTGCGGCCCGTTTTTGTGCGCAGACACTTTAATCGGACCAATTCAATCGTGGACTCGTTTTACGGAAACACGGCACTTGAATAATGACAGTAAAAAGAGAAAAGCCGAAAGAAAGAGCTGATTCTAGTCAGATTAAAGATTTTCGGCCGAGAGACGGATTTGCCCGCGTCTCTCGATAATGAATTGTTTAGCTTTTTGTCGGCGTTTGTTTAAATTGTTTTACCATCAAATCATCAGTTTTCGATCGCTCTGTATTTGCTTCACACAATGCAATGAAATTTATAATTTTTGTAATATTTATATAATAATGCTGTGGCTAAAAGGCAAAAATAGATAACTCCATTTTTTTGAATTTTGTTAAATTTTTAATTAAAATTACAATTTTTATGTATAAATATTCAAAATTCATCGTTGTGATTACTTTTGAATGCCCTCAGAAAAGTTTTAACAATAAATTGTAATTTTTAAAAAATATCTAAATTAATATTTTGATTACTTATCAATCTAATTAAATTAGATTGATAAATCTAATTTTTTAACTTTAAATCTTCATTTTTTAACAAAAATTCAAATGTTGAGTTATCTATTTTTGCCTTTTAACCACAGAATTATAACACAGCTTTCTTAATTAGAAAAAATATAAAATATTCATTATTATTTAGTACACGACAAAAATTTTTTAATAAATTTTAAACCTTTTTCAAATGAATTTTACTCAACTTTTGGTAAAATCTTGCTCTCGTCTCTGCATTACTGAAAGTTGAGTAAAATTCATTAAAATTTTCTAACCGTATGTAATAATATTTTATTTCTTATGTTTCGTTTTATACAGTTTAATCTTGGAATCTGAAAATTGATTAAAACAGAATTTCTAAAATCTTACGCATGGCAATTCAATTACTGGATTTTTCTCAGTATAGTTTTCATCATAATCATAATAATCATTTAAAATTTAATAATATTTCTGAACACTTCGATCTAATGTTAAACGCACTCGAACAGAACAATAACCTCGCAAAAAAGTCAAATGTTCACTGAACGTCAATTCAACGGTTGTGAACATTTTATTCGAGAAAAGTCTGTGCTCTGTATGGGTATTTTTAAGATAAAATCAAAATGAATATTTAATATTTCAAATCATAGTAATAATAGTAAATAAAATTTTACAAAGGGAAAAATTTGTATGGAATTATAGTTTGTTGAGAACTAAAATTCAAAAGAAGTATTTGCTATGTTAAAAAGTTAATTACGTCAAATAAAAGAACATCAGTTTTTATTGAAATTTGCAATGTCTTACGGTCGTGTTCATTTACAAAGTTTTTATTATATGTGATATTATTATTAAAAAGTGCTTGTTTAATTAACTTGCATAAACAGAGAATAAACAACAAATGAGAGCTCAGTTTCGAATACAATATTTTAAATTAAGACACGACTTTAATTAATTTTGTCAAAGTTTATTTATTAATAAATATAAATGTACGGAAATATATCTGTGGCTAAAAGGCAAAAACAGGTAACTCCATTTTTTGTACTTTTTAAATATGTAGCCTTATTTTGAATTTATGCTTATAATTACATGAAATCCATCTGAGGAATGTCTTGTCGAATACGTCAAAAAAAGTAATTTACAAAAACATGTACTTTTTCAGAACTCCTAAATCGATATTTAATACATTTAAACTCAAATTTTTTGACGAAAATGAAATGGAGTTACCTGTTTTTGCCTTTTAACCACAGATATAAAATAGCAAAAAATTTGGTTGGGGTATTTTTTCAACTTCGTCATATTTCCTTTTGTTTCTCTCTTAATTAAATATATTATATTAGAAGAAAGTAATGAAATGTTACGTAAAAAATTAATAATAATAAAACTTGTTTCTTTTATTTCGTTCAATTTGTCAACATACATTTTTCTAAGTTATTATTTCAAGCCGTCACAAGTCGTTGACAAATATATGGAGCGCTTAAATATTATTTGATGTCAAATACTTTTCATTTATAGAACAAAAATATTCGCTCAATTTCGATTACTTTACATTTTACCTCAATTTTTCTACAAAATGTTTAAATACTTTTTCTTTCTTCAATTTAATATATCAATTAAAAAGAAAAAAATATCAATCCATATTAATAATAAAATTGTTCATAATGTATTTTAATGATCAATAATTAAATTATTAAATACACTTTTTTAATAATATTTTTAGTTTTCTGTATTAAAAGCCGGGATGTGGTAAATCGTTTGGCTGTTTATTAAAAAAGTCATGAAGTACAGAACACTTTTTCCCCTACGAAATCACGTTTTATGAATTCGCGACTATTCGAACGATTTTCAACTTAGATTCATGCTCGAATTTTTCGTTCCAATAAATTCGTTTCTAAACTAACAAATTGAAATTTTCGTTTATGCTACAAAGCTCTACATATTTTAGTGTTATTTAAACGCACTGTTTTACGCAATTTTTTAATGCAAAATTATATATATTCACATTATATATTTATCTTTAATTTATATGCACATTATATACATAAATGTCAAACGTTTGAATACATTTATTTTGTTTTTAATATGCAAAATATAACAATAAATGAGCGAAAATATAAATGGTATCATTATTAACAAAGTGCGTAATAGGTATATAATTAATCGATTTAATTATAGTTTTTGCATTTAAATGAACATATTTTTCTTTATTGTTTAAATTAATTCGCCATAAATGTATTGGTATGCAGAATATTGTCAAATTTCAATAAGTATAATATCTCAAAAGTTCCGGAAGTATTTGCGTCATGTAGATATATTGTTTATCGATCCATCATGTAAACAATGTTTATTACAGTCGAGCTTTATGCTCTCCTGCAAGTTTTGAGATTCAAATTTTCCAGTAACGATGACGAAATTACGACAGTTTCACGCGGCCAAAGTAACTTTACATAACAATAAAGTTTTCCTTAACTGTTCAAAATTATGAAGAATCATTATGAGTGATTGTGTAATTTTATCCAGTTCTTTTTCAATTTGATATCACATTTGTCCGAGTATTGTTTTTACTTATTATTCTGTTGTTCATAAAACGATATTACGATCCTTTTTGTTTTTCTTTTTGAAGTATGTTAATTATGTTTTTGCAAAAAATGTAATAACTGCAGCTTCTTTTTTGTATTTTCAAATACACACAGTCACAAAAAATTGAATAAAGTGTGTACACTAATGTTTAACTAAGTCGTAAAAAAATAAAAAGCATAAAATGAATGTGTATTTTTAATGTTATAAAATGTTGATATAAATGTAAAATAAAATTTACATTTATATCAACATTTTGTATAAAAAAAAGTAAATTATGTTGATACAATTTAATTAATTTTGTGAATTATGTAAAAGATAAAATGCAAACAAATACAATTTTGAGATTATCAAACACAAATTTAGTAAAGTTACATTCAACATTCTTCGCTAAATGATCAAAACTATTCTGTAAATATAACTGCTAAAATTAAAAAGTTGTTTTTTCGTTTTTAAATTAGATTCTCCGCTATAGAATTTCAGTTCACTTACTTTCTGTTTATTTATTAAAACAAAGTACAAATGAAGTTGGAATTGATTATTATCATAATTGAATATTAAAAAACAAATTTACAAATAATAAGTTTTAATGATCTTCTTGAGTTAACCTTTGTTAAATTTTCGTGTAATTTAATGAAATTTCGAAGTAATAACTTATAACCACGTGAGAATTTTAAGACTGGAAAAAGTGGATTTAAATATTAATGTCATATATAATTTTGCTACAATAAATAATAGAAAAACATTAAACATTTTTTTTGAATTTTTCTATTTTAAATTAATTATATAAAGCAGTTTTAAGTTGAATTAAAATTAGGCCTTCCCTTCCAAAACAAAACAGAAAATGCTAAAACACAAGATCTTAAAATCAATTTTATTTTTGTTCAATAAACCAAACTTTTAACTTTGTAAAATAAAAAAAGCAGCAATAAAAATAATCGCGAAACAAGTATTGTTTTTCGCTTACTTGTCGCTGTGTCTTGAGGTTGGTGTTGTATGTTTTTAGTTATTTTGTTATCGTAACAAAATAATTATGTTGCGGTTTAAGTATCAACACTCGTATTCCTCATCGATGTTCACAGTGCGTTTAAATGCACGGTGCACATGATCCATCGATCGCGTATTGCCGCGCGCTCCTCGAACGCACCGTTTGCGACTAAGAACTGGAGCTGGGTTTTAACGTGGATCGCTCGCTCTTTCGTTCGTTCGTTCGCTCGCTCGCTCGCTCGCGGCACAATCTGTATACACTCTGCGAGTCGCGGATTGAGTGAAGGTAATGAAATAGCTAAATAGCAGGTATCTGCTGCAGCTCCCACCGCTGCGCCAGTTTCGTCGTCGGAGCGCGCGTATTGTTTATTTCCGGACTTTTCGTCGAGTAATGTTAACTATTAAATTCGAGTCTCTGACTCGAGAGGAGGGAGACGCGCCGGTAAAGGAGGAGGGACGAGGCGGAGATGCGCAAATATATATGGTCCGGGATGACACGCCGGTGAAATTAAGTTTTACCGAAGCCGTAAGAAAATGTCAACCTGCTTGTTTCTTTCCAACTATTTTCCCCCGTAATGTTTATATGATAAAATGTATGAAACTTTAAAATTTATTTCAGATGAAAGTTCATTTTTTCAGAAAAAGCGTGGTTAATGAAAATATGCTGTGTATATTAATTATGCAAAAAGCGCACAATTTATAATAAATTCAATTTTCATTAAAATTTATAATGTAAAAATTGTTTATAATTGTTACTAACATTTATTAATTACAAAGTGGGATTAATCGAAAACAAATTTTTTATATAATATTCTAATATCTCAATAATAACACAATTTTATTCATCACTCGTTTAATTATAAACATGTACGTTTGAATTTTAAAGTTTATATTATATATTATGTTATATATTATAATAAAATAGAAGAGAGTTCTACCCAATACGTTCCTTTCGTTTTAAAATTCAAATTGAAGAAGCCCAATAGGTTCTTATTGGCCTTCTTCAATTTGAGTTATATATTATATTAATATAAATAATAAATGTATGTTCACAATAATGAATTTAATATATTTTAATAATTGTAATAAGAATAATGCAATATGTAATTTAATATAAACAAACAAGGAAATTGTAACGTTCTTCAGGCAAATTTGTGATTAATAATACAGCAAAATTAAATTGCATGAAAGTGCTTATTGCAAATCATGATGCTTAATAATAAATAATAAAGTTGATTATTGTTTATATAAGATAATTAATTGTCTAAAAATAACTTAATGCAAAAGTGATAAATACATTTTACGAAAATGTGCATTATATGTAATTAATGAATTTAAGTATCATTGCGAGTTTTGCGTTTCATCGTGGCGCAATGTTTTCATTCTATGTTGAACAAAGGTCGGTCTTTCGCATATGTACAGAAAATGGAAATTCTTACTATTATTATTTTTCTCGCGAATAATAATTGTAATAAATATTCAAAACATGTTACAAGCAAAATGAAAGTATAGAAATGACACAGGAATGTCGGGTTTTTAAATCTTTTTAAATAGAAAATGAATTTGGAGTATTTCGTTTGAATTTTTATATATAATAAAATTATTTAATACTATTTTAATAAGACCGAAAAAGAATATGTATTTTTTAATTATAAAAGATACTTGTTCTTATCGATCACTAAATTAAATTTAATTAATAAATAATTAATTTGAGTTCGTATAAGATAATGTATATATATACAAAGTATCGATCATTAAATTTAACCTTTATTCAATCAACTTTGCATGATGTTTGGGAAAAACTTTAAACTTTGACATTTCTGTCAGTTTCGATTAATAGTTGTGAGTATAAAATAGATCAAAAATCTATCTAACTTCAAAAATGCATCTTGAGAAATATAAACGTAAGAATTTTGATCGACTGCATATTTTATAAATTGACTTATATAAATTTATCATTCAAATATTATTGAACTAATAATAAAAATTTATCACTTTGAATTTAAGATAATAAAAGGTATGGAAAACCATATATTATCGTACAAAATTTTAACTGAAAATTTATTATTCAAGCACTTTGATTCTATAGACAAATTTTTTTTGGTTTTCAGTACTGATTTTGTATTAGCTGTAACAAATGTTAAAAATGAGTTAAAAGTTTTAAAATATACAAAAGTTAAATGAAACTTGCAAGTAAAAAAACGTAACGAAAAAATCTGATAAAAAGTGTATCAGTACAATAAATTAAACAGATTTCAACCAAGTACCGTTGACTTATCGCAAATTTGTCTGCAACAATATTTCAACACTGTTGAATGAGCGCGATAATTTTCATTTGCACACCATTACTACCTAGTATGTATATAGCGTTCAAATTAATCTTAACTTCCAATAATCTGATAACGAATTAAAAAAAAGTGAAGAAAGAAACAAGAACCACGAACTTCTTAGCGGCGTCTGCTGAGATGATTCAACTCACGTAATTTCCGCAAACAGTTAATTCCATTTTGTCAACGGAAGTGACTTATCTCGCACTCACAGTGGAGAAATATTACTATACAAACAGCTCGAAGTGGTGGTGGACGCATCTTTCTTCGGGCATTAATAATTGCAAATTGCACACGACAAACTTGGATATGCACACACATACGCACTGTTGATCTTGCGGCGAGCGCAATATACAACTCAGCTTACGGGATTTTCGTTAATTGCCAAATATGTAATTTCGGGTTATACTGGGTGTTTTGAAATTGGTTCAACAAACTTGATTATTACATATTTGTTGTTGAAATGCAAGCACATTTCGTTGAATTGTGATACTGACACTTTACTTGCTAAATTTAGCAATCTCATTGTCGGGATATTTTCAAAATTAAACTCAAAATTAAGGCAATTATTTTGGGATGTTGTTTCTTATTCTGAATTATAAGTTACACGCTAAATAAAAGTGCAATACAATTATTGTAACTTATAATAAAAGTTACTATACCATTTATGAATCTGAGGACAACTCGACATCCATGAAGAAAATTATTATATTTTATGGAAAAAATAATGGAAATTTTTTTACATTGATGTCGAGTTGTTCTCAGATTCATATATGGTATAGTAATTTTTATTAGACTTTTATTTAGCGTGTAAGATTAAAGTTCCATTTCTGATTAATGGAAACACTATTTATAGTATTATAATTACTTTTTTAAATCTAGAAGCCCGTCTAGAAACTTTTATACTTCGCATTTTAAGCTTCAACGTAATATTAAAACATGAATATTTTCGTGATATGAATCTATATATATATATATATATCGTAAAATCTATATCACAATTGTTTTGAGTATATAGCCTTTTGTTCAAGCGTCCAATTTTGAACACCCTGTACATATTAGCACATATACACATTTGGATATTTCGTTGATCAAATATCAGCTATAGAATTAGTTTCAGAATTAGGCAATTTACAAACTGATTATCGTTTATCGATCAAACTCATTGTGTGAGTCGCATTAAGCATTAATGTTTCCAAGCAATTATTCACGTCCGAAATACATATCACCTATACGTATGCACATCTTTCCCGGGACATAATTTCAAGTACGATTATTGTAGAGATTTAATTTTCGAAATGAAATTCATACTTCATAAATGACAGAAAATCAAAATTTTTCCGCAAATGTGATTCGCATTTGCTATAATATCGTGTATTGTTGTAATTAATCGGAAGTGATTTTACAAATTTGTGACTTTAATTACATTATTTAAGCTATAATTATTTATTCGTCCAAATGTGCAAAATAACATTTCAAATTCAATAAAAAAAATTGGATTTGTAAAAATATTAGAAATATCTATACCGATTTTCGGTAAATTATTATTAATCAATCGTTTGTAATAATTGTGCGTCCTAATTATTGAAATTACGACCGGATAGAGAGCGCGATTGTGGTGAAAAAAAAGTAACGTAAAAGCGGACAGTTCTAAAACGAAGTCAGTTTAATGCCACAAAAATATAAACGGTCGGAAAAAGTTGAACGATGAATATTAGAAGCAGGAAATCAATTTCAATGACGACCGGTAATTTGTCAAACCGTTATGTCTTTTATTATCAATTATCAGACGTTCATTAATTCTTGTGGCCAATATACAAAATTTTAAACTCGTTAATCGCGTTAATCTGTAACGTTTATTTACTATAATCGGTAATTTTTTAAGTAAAATATGAAATAAATGAGAAAATTAATGCAATTTTTTTATCCAATTAAAAGATTAAAGTAACGAAAGTGTTATATTATTGTAATAATGAGAATTCAGATACTATTCAATGTAATTATTTTCCACATAAGAAAGTTACTTTTGAAAGCTCCAATTATTTAACAATATAATGTAAAAGTTACATATAAACATGAGAAACTTTTATTTTTAATTTTGATTTCTAATTCGAACATTTTTTTGCAGTTTTTCTGTTTTTCTACTTATTTTACATTATTTGTTTTTTAATTTGCGATTTGGTTATTTCATTAGAATAATCAGATTCAGCATAATATTAATATAAATTTCGCTTAATCTAATGAATAGTTTAGTCAAACTATCTAAATGTTTGTTCTAAAAGTTAACGATACATACATACAATGATCCAACAAAATCTAAACAATATCATTTCAAATATTGAATCATTTTATATTATAAATACTATTTATCTAATAGGATTATCTTTTCGTTCACAGCTTTCTACGATTATAACAATGACATATGTAAATCTACTTAAAAAATACAACAGCAGATATTTTAACAATAGTTGATCAGACGTCAAAAAAATAAGAATTCATTTAATTTGAATACATCTTAATTATATTTCGACAACAACATTATCAGAGAAAACCTGAATTCATCACGCTTCTCACTGTTTCAATACAATTGTCTTCTTTTTCATTCATTTTCTTATTCAGCAACGTTTTTTGTAAAATATTTTTTCCTACGTTTTTTGCTGAAGATTAGCGAGTACGATGATATGTAACTTGTTAATGTTAAAGTCAAAAATGAACGAACAGCTTTTCTCGTCGTGGAAACGCTTATCTTAAATGATGCTAATTAACAGGAAATCCTATCGTTGAGAGAGGAAGCGCGCGCTAACCTGGTTAAAGCGATTAAGTAAGATTCGCTTCGAATATTGCGCTCTTTTTCTCGTCTCTTTCGAAAATAACAGATACAGTTTGCCTCGTGAAAATCTGGCACAACCATTGTTGCTGATGCTCCAGAATTTCAGGAATTATAAACGTCCCGATGCTAAATGAGTCGTAAGATTGTTCTTGAAATTATGCAAACAGCCATTCAACGTCAATTGACAAAACTTATTTGGCAATACGCGTTCATGAACTCGTAATTATATTCTTAGAAGACAAACAAAAGCAAGTGCAAGCGACTTTTATTCAGTCAGTCATCAGTTAAACATTTAGAAAAGTTGGCAGAAAAAAATGTTTGACTACAAAAATTGCAATCATTTATTATTTAAACGATAAAATCAACGACAACGACTCGTTTATTAATTAACAAGTTGACAAACAGAATGAAATTAAAAACGTGTAATCATTTGACGTCAATTGGAAAAATGATAATTAACTGTAGCGATCGAAACGTGTATATGTTCGTAAAGGCAGAAAAAGTCAACAAAGTCTAATTGATTGCATCAATCATAGACCGTACAATGTAAGAAATTAGTTGGTAGAATTTAAGAAAAAAAAGAAACTTGAAAATTGTAAAAGCGATATGGTTGACAGATGACTTTCTATCCTTATACGATGCACAAACATCGACACCTAATGATTGGATTTTGTTAGCGCCGAGTTTTTCCTCACTCGCTTTAAACGAACGAACCGACGCGAGAATGAAACGAACTTTTTTCTTCTACTGAATCCCTGGGAACCCCCTTGCGATCGGAAAAATTTCTCTCGCCGCGTTTCGTAGTTAATGAAACGAGAATGAAACTGCGTCGTATTTAATTCTAAGCCAAATTAAATGTTGGCGCAATATACGTGATAATGATTTCACGATGGCGAATCCGATCGACCTTTTTTGGTATTGTCTTTCGTAACGAACGTATATTAATGATCGCCATCAATTCTGACCCATTACTGTTTCACTATATATCGAAAATTGTTTTATTTTTTCCCTCACTGATTTGAAGAAGACAATTTTTATAATAATAGTTATGAGAAGATTAATTGCACATTTAGCAATAAAAATATGTTTTAAAAATTTAAGTAAATATAAAATACAATATTTAAATTTTTTAATAATAGACGTATTTTATAGATTTGTTTATCGTATTGCAAATATGTTTGTCTATAAATGGAATTAAAATATTGTTACTTCATGATTACACGGCTTCTGTAATTGATGGATGTGAATTTTCCGCACATGTATCATACACACTTTTATTTTTGAATAAAAATGAAAGTCTGTGATACACTCATATATGCAATTTTTATTAATTCAATCATTTATTTGTTCAACCTGATATTTATGTTTATCTTCAGATATTTCATTTCCGTTGTATTAAATCTATTATATTTATATTTACTTTTTTGGTGATTTTTATTCAATCATTTATATGAAATATACGTTAAGAATATAAAAAATAAACGTGGATTTTCGTACACCGCGAAAAAAATTGTGGTAAATTGTATCAAATATGTAATACATTTTATTCAACTTTTATTAATGCGGTGACAAGAGCAAGATTTTGCGAAAAATTACTCAACTTTTAATTAAAAATTATTGATTTTTTAAAGAATTGTTCATGAATGTTTACTAATTTTTCATGAAAAGTTAAGTAATTTTTCGCAACATCTTTCGTAGCTTGCGTCACCGTTTTACTAAAAGTTGATTAAAATGTATTACATATTTGATAAATTTTATTAAAAATGTTACGCCGTGTATAGAAAAAAAATCGAAATATAGGACTTTTACAGTAACAAGTTTACATTTTTTATAAAGTAATACAAAACAAGTGTATATGGCTATAACAAAATGAAAATAGTCTTATAATAAGCAAAGATTAGAAACGGAACAAAAAAATTCTTAACTACAGTTTAATAATAATGGAACGGTTATTCTAACACAGATCTCATATATATATTGTGATATATAAATGGTCTTATTGTCACAAGACACAATGAACCCATACCTACGCAACGCCCACTGAAACTTGGAGCAATCAATTAAAAAATCTCACAAGTTGCTCTCCGGTATTGCGTAAATTTCGGGTGAAAGTTAAACAATAATGTTTATATTTATACAGCGACCATCCTATGCGATAATAATTGATAGTATTTTCTTCGACTGTGACAATTAAAATTGACGAGAAAAATAAATTGTTTCACGTGTATATAACATAGAAAAAAAAACATCACAATATAACGATGCAAAATATTCTCAACCGTGACCGAATTTCACAACGCTACTGGAAACGTCAAGCTTTGACGTTTTATAAATATAACAATGCGACGAATAAAATGTAAAATGCTGCCCGTCGTCGCTTCCATTTCATTAAATTTGGTTTATCCTCGTAAATTGACAGACTTCGACAACGGAGACAACGCACGAAATTATGGAAATTTCAAATTACGTACACACAAAACGCGAACTGTTTACAATATTTTTTGACTTTTTGTTACATAAAATTCATTTATTTTGTCCGCCACGTATCAAAACGTACACTCCAAATGTGTTTTTTTTTCGCTGTCTGTCATTTTTTTTACTTTTGTTTCTCATGAATTTTACCCTTGAATTAAGGGATGTTTTTGGTATCTTTTTTCTTGTTTAAATTAAATTTTTTTTAGTTAGAAAGAATTAATCCTCGAAAGGATAAAAAACAAGTGCGGTAAAAACAGAATATACTCGTACGCAACGATGAACTTTGTGAATGATCTTTTATTGGACCGACAGCTTATATAAGATCAATTATTTTTAAGGACAGAAAGAAAACGTGCAAGAAACTGCTTGCATAAACACCTACCTTAGCTTCAGTAAATAATGTATTCACTATTGATTTATGTAAAATTGAGCATTATTGACGTAAACAATTATATAAATTGATGATTAATTAATTGAATCCCTTATTACTTTTCAATTTGATTTATGTATAAATTTCATTTTAATCTATTTAATACTGTGATGATTAAACAAATCGAAATTATAATTTGTTAAATCTATCAAAAGGTATCTTGATATGTCCATTTGAACAATCATTTCTACATTACACTTGAAAATGATAATTTGGGATAATTAAATTGCTATAAAAGTAAAATTAATGCAAAATAAAAATTAATGTTAATATTTTTTGAATATAAAAAATAACACTTTCATTCTTTAATATAAGCAATTCATTCTATATTCTCTGACGGAATAATGTAATAATAATGATTAAAATTACTTTAAACTTTGACTTTTCATTTTCTTTTATAATTGAAATGAAAATTTCAGAAAATGCAACTAAGTAAAAACGTAAATAATTCTGCTGCTGGTACATTAATTTTTATATAAAATGCCATTTTTTATTATAAATGATTTATGAGTTTATCGCATAAATGAAATGAGTATGTTGTATAAAATCTAAATTTCAGTTATGGATTCAATTTGTACAATATAATTGACATGTTAGTCATTTATCAGATATGCAATTCTATTATTAAAGTCATATATGGATCCATAATAAATAATGTTTCAATTTTCCAAATTAAATTATTTATTATATATATTTTTCAATACACTTTCGACTTAATTTCTATATATTTTGTTTAATGTGTCATTCAAATTACCTTAAAAATGAAATTAAAATAATAATTATATTTTAAAAAGTGAGTTTTATGAATAACTACACTGAGGATAAAATGCAGAGTTAAAATGACTAATATTTTGTCAGAAAAAAGTCAAAGTTAAAGTTGACTCAAAAAATGTAGTCAAACATCATATTTGACTCAGAAATATAGTCAAATTTAACCATTATTCCAGTTACAGCCGGATTGACTATAAATAAAAGTTAAACTGTGTCTACAACACTATTTCTTACTCATGCCAACTTAAAATTTAGTCAAGTTGACCAAATTCGTAGTTCGGTTGCCTATATTCAGATTGTTTTCTTTTCATAATCTTAACCTATTAAGTGAAGTGTTATGGAAATTGTCGGTGTACTTTGACTATATTTCTGAGTCAAAGTAACTGTAAATTTGAGTTGTGTCCAATTTGACTAAAATAAAAGTCAGAATTACTGAATGAATATTTGTATATCTTTTTCGACCATACGGAATTATCCGAGGCGAAATAATTTGAAATAAATAAATAAATAAATTACTCAAAGTCAATAAAATTTTTCTCAGTGTAGCTGAAGCCCCGGCTTCGCCTGGGCAAAACCTTGTAATTCCTTCCCTATGACCGTGTATGAGTCCTGACTAAATTCCACCCGAAATACTTCTATGGACCCTCCATGGGCTCCTTATGAACGCCCTATGGACCCCCCCCCCTATTACCCCTATGATCTGCCTATGATTTCCTTATGGCATCCCTATAACACCCCTCCCCCCTCGAAGTGATGAAGCTATGACATAACATTTTTTGTTTCTAAACATCAAATGTATATATCGCAAATTAGATATTTATTAGATTATTTTTATTAGAAAAAATAGCCCATGATAATCTGCAGTATTAACACTCTACATCCTTAAAATTTCAAGTAAATCGGCCCAGTAGAATTTGCGTGATGAGGTAACAGACAAACAGACAGAAAAATAGACAGACAAACAGATAGACAAACAGACAGACATAAATTGAAATTTATATATTAGTAGGATATTTTTTCAATTAAAATATGATTTTTGTTGGGATTAGTACGTAGCCGCCTTTTGTATAAAATATCGCAACTCCGTATCTTTTTGTTGTTGCCGCTCGTAAAACAATAAAACTGAATGTACAACTTGTAGATTCGTTCATTCACGTAATAGATGTAAACAATCGAGTGCGCGAGTTTTGCACAATCTCGTGCGCGAGATTTGCCCTTTCTAGATAATTTTTCACGCGCGATAATATCCAAGAAGATATAAGAGTAAGATGTAGGAAAAAAAGAACGAAAGCAAAAAAAGTTTCACGCAGTGAAGACGATCATCCGCAAGTGCTATAATAACAATGTTTCACAAGTTAATAAGGTAGCATGGACAAACTTGACGTGGATATGAATTGAAACAACCAATCCGATTATTAACATATCATTTTTTTTTATCTTCTTCTCTCTTTCGTGCTCCGTTTTCTGTGTCTTTTTATCATCGTCTGGTATATCTTGAAATCGAAAGCGATTCAAGAAATCATTAAAATCGACATAGAAAGTTGAGTTATCAGTATTACATCATGATTACGAGTGGGATTCTAAGTCATAACGCTTAATTATGATTGATTTATTTGCCAATTGCTTTATTTTTTTGTATCAGTCATGCGAAGCAAATTATCGAAAACAATAGCATTTCCCAGATTCAAGTTTCACGTTTACCATACTTTGTTTTTTATTTAAATTGCATTTAATGTAAAAACGCAATAACATGTTTGCTTTCTTGCATTCTTTAATATTATCGTTTATTATGTTAATGCTCTCTTTCTATTACTCTTTTATTTAATTTTTTAAATGAGATGGAAAACTTCGAAAAGAAAACATTAAAAGAATGAAACTCTTTTAAATATGTAAATTACGTTAAGCTGCAAAAAGCTCAAATTATAATGAAGAATCACATTTCGTACGATAATATAAATTTAATCTGAAAGCAAAATTTACATAGAAATTTAATGCATCCATAATGATTATACAGATTGCAATTGTCTTGTATTCATTATCCAGGTTACTCAGTGTTTGAGGAAGGCAACGAGGAGTTTCTACGTAAGTTGTAACTTACACCAATTTAAAAAAAAGGCCTGCAACAAATATATACGGGGCAGTAAATTAATCACCGGTATTATGTTTAAAAAATTCGTCGACGCTTTTACATTAATTAAAAAATTGATTCTGTACACAATATCGAACTTTTAATTAATTAGTTACTTTTATGACTTTTTCCGTCATATTTAGCATCGAAAATTGAAAAATGTTGAATAATGAAATTTACTGAATTATAATGAAGACTTAATATTTTAAAGATAATTTGAATTTATTTTTACCTGTATAATTTTACTGTATAATGAAAAGGTAAACATTTAAACATTAAATGTAATAAGAGTTTAAAAAAGCGCCAAACTTTCGCTATAATCAAGGCTTGTCAGAATAAATGAAAGTGTTTTTTTTTTCAAATGTACAATGTCTGTGATTCGAATTTTTCGAGATTCATTTTAATAGCTAAACTGATTGAAGTTTAACTGTAAAAACAGTTTTTAAAAAGGGCTTTTGTTAGAAAATGCAAAAAATTACTCTGACGAGACTACCGTTAAACCAGATTATATGTTTACGTTATGACATTACAATCATCACCAATTTTATGACAATAGCGGGTCTTTTACATAATGCGCGTCGCCAGTAACTTGCGTTCTAATTAGTTTCCATCATCCTAAGATGCTCTTTTTTCATACTAAGTAGTGCATCAAAAATTTCAACACAACATGAATTTCTTGTTTCTTGTACATAAACGGAAACAATAAAGAAATTAATTTGTAGTAAACTAAACATTTATGAGTCATATATGAATTATTCTAAACAAAACTTGTTAAAATTATTAAGCATCATACTTTTCTTTAACAACATATTGTTTGACTAAAACAGAATTGTAAAAATAAATCGGGTGTTTATTAATTTATTTTCAATACACTTAGTTAAGAATGAACTCATTCGAATCGGAATTAACGGCGTGAAATAGTGCTGCTCATGCGTAAATATTCAATTACGAAATCAATGTAAAACAAATCGTAACGTTTACCTCCGAACATGTAAGAAAGTTCGTAATTGAACTTTGTAAAATAAAATTTCATGTTTAGATTATATACAGATTCTCTTACTAATTATCTCATAATTAAATTTATATGTAATTATCAAAGGCTTCAAATAATAAATTGATTTAAACTTTGTCGAAAAAAAAATAAATTAAGGAGCGTCTTACCGTTTGGGTTCATAAATTTAAATTGTAAAAATGTTGAAATAAATTTGAACATTTAAAGAAAATGAAAAATGAACAACTTTCTAAGATAATCAATTACTTTTAGTAAGAATATTAAAATCACAATATTACATCAAGCTAGAAACATAGATTTTATCGTAAAGTTTAATATATATTTTATCCGCGAGAAATCAAAACTGAAAACTCGGCAGATTTAAACTCCTAACCAATTTTCTTGGCATTAATCTTGCACGTTTATCGGACAAGTTTCGGGAATTAAAAGTAACGGACTCAACTTAACAATCAAACTTTCATTAACAATTAAATTTGCGCAAAAAACAAATGCAGACTCATCATCCATTGAACATAAAATATTATTGCCAAGATACTGCATTTTTTTTCTTGGCCTGTTAAATGGTCAAAACAGTTATCAATAATACTTACAGCTATAAAACGAACAATTATGTAAAATTACAAACGCTTGTTTCTGTAATAAAATTAAGGATTACAGCGTTTTCATTTTCACCGTCTGATTAAAATCCACTTTTACGAAACATTCCCACAATATTTCTCCCTAGACAACGCATCCGTACATCACACCAACTACACACAATCCCGGCCATAACTTTCCTCTCAAAGTCCCAGGACGAGAGCGAGCCAGTTTATTCAGCTCCCAACAGGCTCATTAGTTAATTTGACTTCTCCACGAGTCAGAATTAAATGCCGCCAGTCTGTCGTTACGTCAAAAAACATCCCTGTTTAATACATATCATGTGATTTTGTTTATAACTATAAATAAATAAAATAAAAATTATATTATTTTACATACAAAACACATTTTGTTTTCCTATCGTACAAATCAGATATAGACATATGCCGCTATTTAGCACTATTTAAAGATATATTAATAAAACGAAATAACTTTTTAATTTTAACATTCAAATGAGCCACATTTTGTGTAAAAACTAAAAATGGCATCAAAGTAACAATTGTGCTTGAATTTAAAAGTAAATTGAATTAATCGTATCATAGATTAAAGTTCGAAAATAGCGCACTTTTTA
Source organism: Gryon sp. ZL-2020 (assembly GCA_022817425.1). Taxonomy (NCBI): domain Eukaryota; kingdom Metazoa; phylum Arthropoda; class Insecta; order Hymenoptera; family Scelionidae; genus Gryon; species Gryon sp. ZL-2020. The sequence continues at coordinate 63,350 of JABFPJ010000013.1, read as the reverse complement.
AACATTTTAATAATTTATTTACATTATTTAGCTACTCTAAAATATTTCTGATATATATACATTTTGGCTTGTAATTCAATTACAATGGAAATGATTATTCAGTCGAAAAGAGTCTAAATAGCATAAATAAATTAACTTTGTTCGAGTAAATGATAAATCTTGAGCAATTGCGTTTTAATGAATGTAAATGAAATGTTTATTTGTGGTTATTAAATTTTCATCTTTACAAGTCTTCTTTTCTTAATTTAAGACTTTGTATATTTTACTTTATTTTCACTCTTTTTGAATCAATATATTCAATTAAATAAACCGGTCAGTAAGTCAGTTTCTATGTAGCTTCACTTTATGCATATTAATAAATATGTTTTTACTGTTAAAGCATATTAAAAATACATTTTCATTAAAATCATTATTTGCAATGTCTGTTTATATTCCATTTATTTATCCAAGTATAGTTTGTTTTATTTAAACCTAGGCAATTGATTAATTGTAGTAAAATAAATTTAATTTATAAATAACAAATAAATAGCACGTGGCGATTTAGTACATTCATTACGTACCTCCTGAAGTACACGTACATGAACAGGCTTCTCATGTAAAGTTGACCGAAGCCACGCACATGCCATCATCAACTTCCACTTTTAAATTGGAATTAATACAACAGCACTCACGATCGAATTGCAGCATAGTAAGATCAAACGATGAGTATTGATCAACTTGTTCTGCTAGAAAAAACTTGTATTGCAATACTAATGCATAAAGAGTAATTCCGGACATTGAACTTCGATTAATGAAAATTCTTCATTGAAGAAAGACCTGATTACAAATACATAACATTTACATTAATTTTAAACGTTATTAATGAAATATAAAAAACATGAGTTAATGTAATTAATATTAAAAAAATTAGTTAATGTAAATAATAAAAGTAATAATTTGTATTTGAGTATCAAAATTTAACAATAAATTGTATACAATTTTTTAATCATTTTTAATCCAAAATGTTAAATGCATACTTAAGTCCTTTAAATGTTTTTTCGATTAATTTCCTTCCATTATTTTCAAAAATGTCAAATAGTTAATATTGAAATTATATCTTTTGATTAATAATAGCCACAAAAAATGCTTATTAAAACGATATAACCGTTATTCAATATTTGTGAACTTTCTATTTATGTATTAACTAATTCCAACACCGGAAATAAAAACACCATTAAATAATAAAAAAATGTGCATTTTTCTTAGAAAACTAATTGACCATATTATACTGATAATAATGAATGAGTACTTCAAAGTCGGATAAAAAATATAGAATACATATGTACTTTTTGTGTGTACGTATAATTAGCCTCATCATTGCATACAATATTGACCAAATGAAATATCAATTAAAATTTCATTAAATTAACTATATTTATGTGAAAAAGAAATTATGTATGTCAATCTCAGGGAGCAGCATATATTTCTTAAATTATTAAATATATATTATAAGCACGTTATGTACGTATACACAGCATAGAGAAAAATGTGTCTTAAATGTTTACAATTTTTACATTATTGAGATATTAGGAGACATAAAAATCAGTGTTTGCAACAAACAAGAATAGTAATTTTTGTAAAAACATTAAAATTGAACGTATAACTTAGCTGAGTGAATATAATTTGCATCAATATTTGATATATAATGCAAAATTTGATAATAAATGCAAAACGCATTTATAAAATAATATCAGATAAATTAATACACTCTAAAGATTGGCTACATTATAAGCATTTATGTCAACTGCAAATAAATTATATTAAAATTCCATATTAATTACAAATAATATAAAATTTGTTAATAATAAATTAAAGAAGAAAAACGAAATATAAATTTCAAATTATAAGAAATAATCTTTACGATTTCTTTTATATTATTCCATATTAATTGTTAAAATTATAATTATAATAATATTAATTTATTTTATAACCCACGCAAATTGCCTGTTACATAAATTGTATGACTACAGACATCAAATAAATGAAAAGAAAAGTGGCAATTTTTCCTACATTAACAATTCCGTTTGTCAGACTGAAATATGCAGTCGAACATTAAAACCGAATTTTGCGATCTAAAAATATGTATGTAATTGTGTATTTGTGTACGAGTTTGTTGCATATGCAACAAAAAATGCAGTAAAAGTTATCACGAAACCTATATAAAAATGCATATAACAATCTATATAGCTATTCTATATAAGATCTATATATAGAAATCTATATAAAAGTTTATGTATAAAATAAATTGTTAAAACAAGGATCCAAGTTTATCATCCCGGCATCGAGATTTAATCGCGCGGTCACATTGTTGCTCTTCTACGCAGGAAACGACGAAACTTCTCAAGTCCGAGAATCATGCACAGGAAATGGATCAAAAACGGCGCTTCTCGTGAAATCTCTCTCTCTATCGTGAATGCGCGCGCGAGTGCAAATTCGCCCGTGGCATTATTGTCTATATCAGTCGTGACTTTGCGTGGTGCGTATTTTCTGTCAGCGCGGGACGAAAGAAACGAAATGAAAAAAAAATTAGAGCATTAGAAGTCGCTCACGGGATCGTCCAGGGGAGAGGCAAGAAGTGACCGACATAATTCAGTCGTTGTTATTATTTTATCAGCTATTTCGAGCCTTTATTATGATTAGGTGGGATACATCGATCAATCGATAGGCACAATGATAATTCAACCCGATTGTTAAAATCCACTCCCATCTGCTTCGTCTCCTCCTACTCCTTTATTGCATTCCAGTTGTTGTCGTTTCCCGCTCATTTTTACACTTTTTTGTTGCTGTTGGTCTTCTTATTTTGCGCGCGGAAATTATAACGTTTTTTCTTGTCCGTAATTATCGAAACACCGCGCGACTGTAACGCACAGGAAAAAAGAAATTTATCGAATAACGATCATAAATCAAACGTTGCGTTACAAATACCGGACATTTTTTTCCTCACCAAATTGCGGCGCGTTTATGCTCCGACGATGGCATTTGAAAATCGCACATTTTTTTGCGAATTCAATTGAATTCGTTTGAAATATATAGATGTATTTCAGTTAAACACAGTTTCTTTTTCCGTCTCCATAATTTAGTTTATTTCCTTTTTTTATAATTCCTAAAAGTTTGTACATTGAATCAATTTGTCCAGAATAAAAGAAAATTGTAAAAAGTTAATCAGTAAAAAATATGCTTGAAACAAATACACGAAAGTGAAGCAAAAAAATCATTCGACAGCCAAACTTTTTGGGCTTTAACATTCGGGTGCACCGCATTCCTCGTATAAGTTAATTTCAACTCTAAAATATCCTGCCAAAGTTGCCAGAACATCTCGGTTTAATCCAAAGTAGTTTTGCCATTTTAGCCAACCACTGTCGAGCGTTGTCTTATTTGAATGTGTTTAATATATATATTTAAATGAATTATTTAAATGGATTACTGCAAGTTTGTGTTAAAAAGAAAAGTTTCGTTCAATTATCAGTCACCGGGAAATTCTGAATTCTACTTGTTAAAGAATAACTTTTATTATATTTTGTTTTTCGTTGTTAATATAATATTTTGTGTTATGCTACATTTTATTCTATTTAAAGTGCAATTTTTTATGTATTTGTTAAATATATCCAGGCGAAAAATAAAACTTATGATACTGCATACATACTAATACATTATTTTATGTATATCGCCTCAGAAAGCACTATAATTCTAATAATTATTCTAACTGTACTTCAATTAATTATTCCGTACTACAAAATACATTTCTCCCGCACATTACTATATCTCAGTTTACAAGATTTTATGGTAACTCAATAAGTCACCATAAAGTTAATAAGCTATCATATCTTATCCTGATGGGACTTTTTTTAATGTAAGAACATTTATAGACATCGTGATAAAAGAGTGTAACTTTAATGGATAATATACTGAAAAATCAAATTTGATAAGTAAATTACCTACAAGGAGCGAAACAATGTTATTTATTAATTTATATTTAAAGAAAAATAATAAATAGATTAATTCTGTAAATTAATTTAATTCAGTATCATTTTCAAATTTAAAAACTCGATCTCCACATTTACGCTTTTATGTTTTAAATGTAAGTTTGAAATGTGAAAGTGCAAATCTTAATGACGCTCAAATTAAACAAGAACTATCTAATGAACATACATATAATCATAATCTTAAAAATTGCATAACATTTGAATAAACATTTTAATTACAAAAAGACTATTGAATATGAATAGAAATTACATATTTTATACGTCAATTACCATAGATTTTTTTATTCCCGAAAATATGTATCTACATTTTTATTCTTGAAATTACGATGCTGTAATTATGAAACCAACAAAACATCGTGGGTGTAAATACAAGGGGTTAAAAAAGCGTCTCATTAACATAATGCGCTAAAAAAATCGGATGAACAGTTAAGTCTCGCGGTGGGTGTTTGAAAGGCCGTTAATCCAACGACCGACGACGTAAATTTATCAGCAAACAAACTGTTTCGAAGAAACAATTAAAGCAGCATCGTAATCTCGCGGCAATGGACAAAATTGCAGACAGAACTAGACCGCGTTAAAATACGACGCACCACCTATAGTAACATGAAAATACTGATGACTTCGGAAGTCGCGCTCGTTATTGCGGATCTCTCCGGCATTGTCTTCATTGCGCCGAAACGAGCAAGAAGACAAGTAAAAAAATATCTCCCAAAGGGACAAAAAAAAGGCAAGAAAGAAAGAAAAATTTACAAAGAAGGTGGAGACTGAAAAAAAGAGAATACAGAAAAAACAAACGAACCGGTGTGGGATGGATTGATAATAAGAAGGTGGACGGCGGGAGCAAAAAGACGGTGACGCGAGGGCGAGGAAAAACCAACGCGAATTTCGAATACGAGACGCAAAACAAAGCCCAGCGCATACCGAAGGATATCTTTTGCCCGAAAGAAAGAAACACCGGAGAAGACACGATTCGGAGCGGAACCGGGTCGGAATTTTTGACGCGTTCCAGATCACAAATAACGTCCAACTTGCGTCGTTGAACTTGAACGAGTTATTCCTGAGATTACCTTAATCGCGCGATACTTTATTATTCTGAATATTATTAGACTGGAAAATATGATTTTCGAAATTTGTATGCATTGCGAGTCGATTGTCATCGTTGCTTTTCTTTGTTAGTGTTATTTTTTGCTTGCCTTTTGTTGTTAAAGCGTAGAATTATATTTTGAAAAGTGGAACGACTTTGATTTTCTGAGACTTAAACTTGAATTTAAATTATATGAACAATAGAATCACGATAATTTGTGCGTTTAAACAATTTTAATATACTTTTGTTTAAAATTATCTATGGACATTTTGCTATTCTAACTTATTGTAATTTAAAAAAAACGCACACAAAGATTTTTATTAGAATAGCAAGTAAAAGTAAATAATATAATAACATAATGAATTTTCTCATTATTTATTAACAAATAAAATCAAAGTAAATTGGACATAAAAATACTTTTTTGGACCACCTGCTGTTGATTACCGCAGTATTTTTGAATTGCGTGATCAAACTGGTTTCGTATTCCACGTTATCGGCTTGACTGTAACTTCCGACAGAATCATGATAATACCAGTATATAATCTTTCAATAAATCATATATAATTATATTTTTAGTAAGTAACGCAATTATTGAATCTATATCCTGTTTAAACAACAAAATGCCGTCTAAGTGTAACAAAATGAAATAAATCAAGATAAATTATATAACCCAAAGAAATTCGTAATTTTGTATACTTATCTATATTCATAGATAATGAATATATAATTTTAAAAAAGTTAATTGCAGGAAAAAATAAGTCATACATTTTGGAAAAATAATGCTTAAAATGATTAAATATAAAGTTCAATCAGCACCATTCTTTTAAATGAACACTTTAATTAAATTTAAAAGATTTCGTTCGAAATGAAACGGAGTCTGTTTAAAGTGTATAATTATCTTCATAGTATGATTACTTATTACAGTTTAATTTAATGCTTCCATCTAGCAATTTGTACTGCTATTAAAGAAAAAGAAATTATCAGTGTCATTCGTTTCCAAACGTACAGATAATCACGGGAACGTTAACAATTCTTCAATTTTTCGTTCTCCTTTTTCCCCCCTTCAAAGTCATTCGCATTGTAACTTCGTGCAATGTTTCTTTTCCATCGTTCTGTCGAGTATAGACAATGAAACGAATCGCGCGACGATTTGGACATAAACGTTAGAGTAGAAAGTGGAGCGCATCTTCTTAGTAAAAGACTATTGCTATCAAGATTTACATAGAAAGATTGTCATAGAGTTTCATCATATGAGTGAATCAACGACATTATCAACACAATAAATCTCTTACTTTTCAACGAGCCACTTTAGATTTACACATATCATCTTTTTTTGCATATTATTTTTTGTAAGATCAAAGATTCGATCGAATAATTGGTCTTAATTTTTCAAACGATAAAAGTTAATTGACAAATTAATGACACTTGACAATTAATGACAATGATAGACGTATTTTGTAATACACTTGAAACAAAAAGAAAATTTAATACTTTTGCAAGAGGAAAAGTTTGTTAAAAAAAATAAAAATTTGCAACGGTGAAGAAAGATTTTTAAAAATTACATACAATAAATGAAAAAGTGTCATTAAACTTTGCATTTCGTAAAACAATTTTGAAAACTATAAAATTATAATAAAAGCAGTAAAGAATGTTGAAAATGTGCAACAAAGTTGCACAATAACCGCTCAAATGTGTATATACAATTAATATGCCGCAACTGTTGGACAAACATTTGCAATATATTTCAAGTCATATTAATTCACGCACGAACTTTCCCAATCCGTAATTAACGATGCCGACAAGAAGTGTCGCGTTACTTTTATTGCCGTTAGAAAACGCAGTTACTTTAAACGTGACGAAAAAATGGCACTTAACGCCTTGGCCGTCGCGGCCTATGCAAAATTGTTTCGAATGCTTTCACCTGAAAAGTCCGCGAACCGGTTCTAGAACTCGAAAAACGTAATGACGATTTTTCAATAAAACACTAAATTAGAGCACACGGCCTTTCTAAGCAGTCTACTCATGCGAGAATATTGATTGTAATACAAGCAAGATATGACACAATAAAGTCAATTGATTGAAACAAAATATTTGATAAATAATCTCTCAATCATTATAATACTCATATTTTTGTAGAATAATAAAATTACAATTTTTACAAATTGCTATTTTATAAAAGATTTGTTCAACTATACGAAAGTGGTTTATCAACTTTCCTCGAAGCTACTCCAAAGTGATCAAAAACTACCCTATAATTTACAGGCAATTACATATAAATCTGATCGAACATATATGTTATCAATGATCAAACATATAAAAACTTCCGGATAAGTATCAACAAAGTATCCAAAAACTCTCCCCATTTTATCTATTCCATCTTTAGCGTATTCTCAGTACAACATTTCTTTTAGTTGTTTAAAAATGAATTTTATGCGATTTACTTCAACACCTATATTTTGTGTATTATCATATCATACATCTTGAAATGCGTCAGAAAGTGTGTTGAAAAAGAGCAAAAAAAAGGTGAAGAAACAGAAAAGCGCGCAACCAAAAAGCCATTGTATTATTTTTAAACGTTTGGAATTCATTAATGTGAATCCGATATTTCACATTCGTTAAAGAGATTAATTTATATTTTGTGCCTTTTTTTCTCATCCGCAGGAAGAATATGTGGCGGAAAATATACAATGGAGTCCGATAGAGTATTTCAACAACGCAATCGTGGTGGAATTGCTGGAAGGTAAAAGACCACCGGGACTGTTTCTGATACTGGATGATGTATGTGCCACTATGCACGGCGGAAGTTCGGGCGCGGACTCTGATTTACAAAAGGTAGTCTTTTGTCAGTTACAAATTACAATTAACAAAGTTTTTGTTTTTCGTTGTGCTCACTCTAAAATATTGCCGTACAGATATTAACCTGAAGATATATAATAGAAACGTATGCTTCATAAACACCGCATACAAAATATATATATATATAAATTATGATTTACTATAAGTTATTATAGTCAAGAAAGAATATATTTATGAATCATCAGTGTTCCATATTTACATTTTTACTATTTACCATTGAAGAAGAATTACAAATGATTGTATAATATGATATAATATTGTCATGATAGCATAATGATCATAATCGTCTATTCATTGTTTTAGAAATTTGTTAACGGTGCGCAGAGTCACAATCATTTTCAACAATCCAGCGATGGTTTCACTATACGCCACTACGCCGGCAAAGTGTCATACATGGTCGACGGATTTTGCGACAAGAACCGTGACGTTCTATTTCAAGATCTCATAGAGCTCATGCAAAGCAGCACCAAGTGAGTACGACGCATTGAAGACGACGATGACCGCGAGTAAAATTATTAATGAAACAACGCGCAATCACCATGCCGCTATTAATCATACAATGTTTTTGACTTGCTCGACAATAGATGACATTTCTCAATGCCATCTATGTCGAGGTCTTATCACAATCTTTGAATTAGATACACATAAAATAAAAAATATATACAAAAAGCAGATAAAAAGAACAAAGATTCGCATTTAGAAATTGATTGTGTTCTGCGTTCTTCTTTTTCTCTTCTCCGATCTTCTTTGTTAATTGTTTTGTTCATTCCTGGTTCTTTTGCTTGTTTTTCGTTTTCATTATTTAATTAGATTTATTTTCTGTTGTAACAATTGATTGAAATTGCGAATAGTTCAAAGTTGGGCTTCGATAAGAAAACACTTAAATGAGCTTTAAAGACGAGACGAATAAGACAAGTTTTTCTTTAATGTGTTCTTAGCTCGCTGGTGCGAACCATTTATCCGCAAGATAAAGAAGCCGCAAAAACGAAAACTTTAAAATCGCGGCCCACGACTGCGGGAAGTAAGATTCGAAGCCAAGCAAGCCGTCTGGTCAGCCAATTAATGAAATGTACGCCTCACTACATAAGATGCATTAAGCCTAACCAGACCAAGAAGCCGCGGGATTGGGACTCAATTAAGGTTAAACATCAGGTAGTAAAATATCCGTCTATTTAATTTGACTCGTACAAACATTTTTCTAAACAACTCTAATGTGGGTCAGTTTCAACCCCTCAAGTTATTACACGGAAAATAAATAATCATGTACAGAAATTTATTACCTTGTTCATAAAGGTAGAATTAAAAATAGCATTTTTATTTCATTTCTTATATAATTAATTTTAGGTCGAATATTTGGGTCTAAAAGAAAATATCCGAGTGCGAAGAGCAGGTTACGCTTACAGACGTACGTTTGCCAAATTTTTGCATCGATATGCAATTTTAACAAGAGAAACGTGGCCGATTTGGACTGGCGATGAGAAACAAGGTGTCGAGAGAATTCTCCGTAGTGCTCAAATTGATTGTTCGCAGTATCAACTGGGACGGACGAAAATTTTCATTAAAGCTCCTGAAAGTGTAAGACTTTTAAAACTGAAGAAAACATGATTTTACTTATTTTCATTTAAAATAAAATATAATTTATGCTAGAGTAAAATCATATTTTGAGTAATTTATGAAAAAGTGTTTTTAACTATTTTTCATCTTTTTGAACAAGAATTTAGTGCTTTTATAATTATATATCCAAACGATTTTTTAAAATACACAAGTATGTTAAATTCTTATATGATAGAAATTTCAAATTTCAATTTTTATTTTTTATGACATATTCAAAATTGCATTGAAATTTCAGCTTTTTATGTTGGAAGAAGCTCGCGACAGACAATTCAACATGCACGCTCGAGTGATACAAAAGGCGTTCAAAAAATATTTCGCTAAAAAGCGACAAGCGCAACAAAAGGAGGAAGCCGCGGATTTGCTGTTCAATAAGAAGCAACGTCGACGAGGCAGTTTGAACAGAAATTTTGTGGGCGATTACATTGGACTGGACTTCAAACCGCAGATCACGAATCTCATTGGCAAGCGAGAAAAAGTACTGTTCGCGGAAGTCGTGAAAAAATATGACCGACGATTCAAAGTACGTGTCGAATCAAAACCCACGACTATTTACTTAAAAATCAATCATCATATTTCGCGAATGCCGAACGCGCCGCGGACTTTCTTTCGTTTAATAGCGAGAAATGAAATGTGGTTTTTGTAATTACCATTGTTCGTTATTTGATTTATTTTCTTTATCCTTTGTTTTATTGATCCTCAGGCAAGCCGACGAGACTTGATCTTAACGAACAAAATGCTGTATCTAATAGGACGAGAACCGATCAAAAAAGGCCCCGAGAAAGGAAAGTCCATTGAAGTTATCAAAAGGAGATTATCGTATAATGAAATTAGTCATATTTCTTTAAGTACTTTACAGGTAAATGGATCGTTGATTTTACATTTTTAATAACACATATGTAATATATTTTTTTATTAAAACATATTTTTCTTCAATCTCTTTAAATTAAAATGTAAAAATTTAAATTCAACATTTATAAAACCCTAATAGCACAAAATATTTTAAAATATTCCAAGAATATTCTTAGGATATTAAAATACACTCAGAATATAATAAAATGTTCCAGAAATATTTTGTGCTATTAGGGAACTAATAAATTGGTATTAAAAGACAACTTACATAGTCATAAAATTAATCATTTTTTGAAGACTATTAAGAAATATTGAACTGTAGTAAAGTTGAATTTCAGGATAATTTCGTTTTAATCCATACGAAAGACGATTACGCGAGCGTATTAGAAATCGTATTCAAGACTGAATTTTTAACGTATGTGAGTAAAAAATACAAGGAAACTACGGGACATCAATTCAATATTAAATTTACAAATTCGTAAGTTTTTTTTTAATTAAAATTCTTTATTTTTAAATGTTACAAATAAAATTGAAAAAAAATGTTTTTCGTTTTAATTACTTTAGCACGGAATTCAAAGTCAAAAAAGAAGGTTGGGGAGGTGGTGGAGTACGGCAAATTAGGTGGGTTCAATCCGATTACGGCAATCAAGAAATGCTTCATCCTAGTGGAAAAACGTTGACAATCAGTATTGGTCCAGGACTTCCTGCTAACACATGTATAGATCATTAAATTATCTTCTATTATATAAAATAAAACTTTATTTAATGAATATATATATTTTATAAAATAAATTATTGTTAATACAGGGCCATCACCAGTGAGAACAGTTTCGCCCGAATTAAAACGTTTCCAGGAGCACCGACCGAGCATTAAAAAGCCACCACGCCCATCGCAACAAGTACAACTTCGACCAATGAGACCGGCACCGAGACCTTCTATTAATCAGAATCAACAACTCACCGAACAAAATAACATAAATAATTCATCGGACTTAAATACGAAAACTACTTTAAATAATTTTCCGACAGTCAATTTAAAACCAATTAATCAGCAAAATCATCATCATCATGCTCAACAGCCAGCAACCAAGGAATCACATGTTCAGAAATTGAATAAATTTCAAAATATGCCTCTTATAAAAATGTTTAATAACTCAAATAATAATCCTAGAGGTTATCTATCATTTTTATTAATTTGAAATAATTAAAATCAAAAATGTTAAAATGATTATTAATAATTAAAATCGTTGCATAATGTTATCAGGTATTTCGTTAAAAACACCGCCGCCACCTTCAGAGCCTGCACCCCCAAATCAACCGACAATTCGTTCAGGATTAAGATTTCCAAATACTTCTGTACAAAATAGTCAGTCTAATAAAGCAAATGGTCAACAACGAGTGCACAACGGTAGCATGCCAAAATATCGTACCAACGCGGAGCTTTACCAAAATGTGCCGACCGATGAACCGTCAAGACCACTGCCACAACTTCGAAAAACTCCTATATTACCAAAAGTCAAAGCTCTTTACGATTACAGTCCTAGGGATCTCGACGAACTTGAACTCAGAGAAGATGATGTTATTGAAGTTCTCAATGAACGTATGTTTTTTTATATATTTAAATTCTTATAATAATAAATATCAATGAAATGTTATATACATTCAACTTTTTCTTCCTCTCTAGACGAAGGAGGATGGTGGCTAGGAAAATTACGAGGTAAAACTGGTCTATTTCCGGCAAATTATGTCGAAAAAATTTGAATGCAGTAGTTGAGCATATTAGGATGTTTTCCCACATAAAATTTCGTCAAACATTGAGAAGAATACTAAGAGCAAAACTACAGAGAGCGCAACGAAAGGTTTGATTATTGTTTATTGTAAAAAAAATCAGTGCTCTTGTAACTCTTAGTAACTCTTAGTACTAAATATATGCAAAGAAAGAAAACGAACGATTTAATCGGCAAATTGAAAGTGGAAGTATTTGATCGTAAGAAAACGAATAAGTCATCTGGGTAACATTAAATGTAAAATTGTGATGATTAAACAATCATATTTTAAATTTACCAAATCAACGATCAAACATAAAAAAAATAAATTCGAAATTGCAGAATAATTCAATTCAAATAAATTTTATCCGAATTCACAAACTCGGATAATGATTTCTAATAATTTTGTTGATATTTCCGTCATGATGATATAATTAATTAATAAAATTGTTCGATGTATAACATAATATATCAGATCCAATATTCAAAACTTTATTGATGAAATTATTATTAAATATTGTGAAGTAATTGTAAATACGATTTTATAAACAATCTTTATTTTATTACATTAATATTAATGCGAATTAATATTCATAAAATACAAAGTATTATATTATTTAATATTCGTGATATTTATATTCAAGAAAAATAAAATAATTAAAAATTTATCAAATAACTAAAGTTTTAGGTCGTGTTTTATATATTTTCTGAATATATTTTAAGAGATTATTTTTACAAGCGAATAAAAATTTTAACCCATTTTGTATATGATGAAATTATAACTATTTTTAATAAATTTTATACATTATATAGATGATAATTATGATGAAATAATTATTTATAATTTATTATGTTTTTTGATAACGCAATATTGCTTCTGATATAAAATATTAATAAAAATGAAATCATTTATAATTCTGAAAACAAATATTAAAATGATTGTAATTCAGAAATAAAAGAATGTTCGAAGATTCTTGTTTACTGCCATGTATTTCAAAGCTAAAAGAATCAAAAATAAACATAAATTAATGTTGATCGACTGATAATAATTATTAGATAATATTATATATATATATATAAAACATAGAAATTTGACGTAATTAAAAAATATTGAAAATCTATTGACAAAAATAATAATTGATATTAATCACGTTCATTGTTTTTCAATAATATTTATCATCGTGTTATCGCGTTTCTAAAATCGAATTCTATCTATCGTATCATACATATATTTAAATGCAGTATTGTTATTGAAACCAACTATTACCGAAGCATTTGAAACGTGCATTTTGATAATAATTTTGCACGAATATAAATAATCTTTTTATAATAGTTTATAACAGTGCATCGAAATGAACGACTGTTTTCCAAAGATCACAATGAAAGTAGTACGAATTTTAATACTTACGATTTAATGTAGCTTTAAGTTTTTATTTTTATAGTTGTAGCTCATTATTGAACTATGTAACACATATTTTAATTTATAATAATTATGATAATATTATTTACAAATGTATATTACTTTATTATTTAATAAAAAATACTTGCATAGAAATACTACTGTTAGTAATTTTATTTTAATATTAATAATATTAATTATTGTTTTTATTAAAACATCTTACTCAATGTATGTATAAATATTTTAAAATTAAAAATTACAAATTTGATTGACTTTTTTTTGTTTTTACGAACTACTAACAATTTGTTGACATTTCACGGTTAACCTTTCACCTCAAAAGTAACACCAACATTTCGAAAACTAGTTAATTAATGTAAATTATCAAGTACATTTTTAAACAGTATAAAAATGGGAATTTGCAGAAAATGTCCTTCTCATATAAAACCAAAATCATTGTTATCTTTTGATAATTTGTTTTCCATAATTATTATGTTTGTTATTATTGGTACCGGGCTTCTATTAACATTTCTGAAACCGCAGCTAATGGATGTGTTTAATGTAAGTATTAATATATGTTAATCAACGCGTTAAATCGGTATAAATAAATCATTTAAACTCTCTGTAGACGATGAAAGATAAACTATTTGCTCCAAAAGTAGAAGAACCAGTAGAGCAAGAAGCACCAGGAGATGGAGCTTGAGACTTTTTTACGGATTTCAGAATTGTTCAAGTATGTTTAGTATTCATGTTACAATCTTTTATGTGGATGAAAGTAAAAATTACATATATAATACATAATGAAGCATCGGTAATTATAAACAAATGGTAAAAGTTCACTTGGATTTTTTAAGATTAGTATCATGAAATTATAACTCGCACATGTTATATTTTTCAGGCCACTGCAATTCTCGCTAAATTTAGATAGATAATAATGCAAGATAAAAAAAAGAGAAAAAGAAGAACCATATTTAAATAATAATTATAATATTTCATTCAATCAAATTTTATTACAATCAAATAACAAAAAGTATGCAGCTTAATTTAATTATTTAGTTGTATAAGAAAAATAAGCAAATATAATCGGAATAGGAATTAAACATTTCGTATAATATTTATTTATATAAAGTTTTACATATTTATTATTCATAATTTCGAATATTTTGCTATTCATAATACTTATTATTTAAAATTCAAATACATAATGTATATGTTAACATTTTAACGCTCAGTAAATATAATATAATTTTGAGCACGAAAATAGGAATGTTAATTTAATATTCAATCAGTTAATAAATATTACATTTCAGCTTATATATTTATAAAATAAAATATATGATTGAATGTGATGAAAAAATAAACATTACATTTTTATAAAGTTCTCTCAACATTAGAGTAAAAATTGGTTTTAACCCATTTCTGGTCATTGATACCCAATGATTGGCCAATTTATCGTAACATTAAAAAATTTTATACAGTTAAAATTAATTACTAAAATTCATTATTTATTTAATAAATACGTTTTAGTTGAAAAATGTTGAAAAATGAAATATTTTCTTCTAGAAAATCTTTGCAGATAATGGGTTAATCCATAGAAAACATTTTTATAACTTTTATATTTATTATAATGATTATACATTACTAATTACTAATAAACCAATTAAAATTATTTATAATAATAATCATATTTTATAAATAATTCTGTAACTTTTAAATATAAATAATGAATACATATATATATATATATATAATTATATATATATACATATTCGACAATGAGAACAGCCTTTAAGAATTATAAATAAGATTAAAAATTAAGCTCGATTGTAGAAAGTCGGTTGAATTATCACAAAAAAAATGTTGAAAAATGTTAAATTTATTTTTAACCCTTCAGCTCCCAAGTCAGTACGTGATACTGACCAACAAGTCGGTATCCACAGCCCAAGTCAGTAAGTACCACGTACTGACCTATTTCAAATTGCGTTAACATTTTTATTTTTGCATATTTTTACACACAAAAAATTGCCCGTATAATGTGAGACTTAAGTTGAACTAATGATGATACAATTTTAGTAAAAAATATTATTTTGTTATTAAACAAAATTATTAAGAAATGAGTTTTTCTGATAATCCATTAGAACAGGTTTTTTAAATTAATGTTGTAATATAAGTACAACAAATGATTATAGATAATTTTTCATAAATAATTGCTGATAAAAAATTTTTTATTCGTTTATTGCAATTTTTTTTGTATATAAATGATGAAAAAAATAAAGATTAATATAAAAATATATTAAATAAAATATTGCACATGTTAAAAAATAACTGAAATTGTTAAAATATGTTTTAAAATATTATATGTATGAATTAAAATAAATTAACAATACAAAATAAGCGTTAACACGCGTTAGGCCCACCATACCGACAAACCGAATTCAACGTCGGGGCTTGAAGGGTTAAACAGTTTTACGTTGTTTCGTATAACAACCGCCACTAATGTATGGAATACATACATTGCCTTGCGCATTTATCTCTTAAATAAACAAAATTATTTTAATACTTTTATGTTTTTTCGTGTTATTGTATATAATGTTTAAATATTTACTTCAAATACAAGTACAAGCAATATTTGAATGATACACTTTTTTGCTGTACTAAATTACAAATCTCGTATAATTGAATTATATTGATTGATTTAATTAGAATTGATATATTATAATTATTGTATATTAATATAAAAAAATCTTGTATGTGAAAAAGGCTATTTTTGTATAGAATTATATAAATTTATATTATTACACTATAAGGGTTCCAATTCATCCATGTAATTATAATATATAGTTTCTAAAAAAGACTTACGTTTAGCTTATAAAAAAATTATTGTATCATACAGTTATTATTTATGTTTAGTCACTAATACATTACTCAAAAACACATACAAATAACTTTTATGTACATTCTTTTAATTTGATATTTATATTAAAAGTCAAATTGATATTTCATTAAATACAATGATTCATTTGTATTTAATTTTGAATAAAACTAAGTATTATTTCTTCCAAATTATATTAATATTTGATAAGACTTTATAAAGATATAAATCTGTAATTAATTCCATCAATTTACTTTAATCAAAGACGATTTACAAAATTTATATTTCCGAACAAATCAAAGAATAAACTTATGAGAGTTAAAATATTATATAACTCAATTCTAGTTTAATTAAATTATATTTTAAAATATATTTATTTGACCAACAATGGCAGACATATTCGTACAAAAAATACAGCAGAAAAAGTGCAACATTCTTATAATGAAATTTAATTAATCTATCGTAACTCTAAGATAGTCTCCAAAAATTATAAATATTATACTTGTAGCATTATAAATGACGTCATAATTACTATGTTTATTATTTCTATTAATAAATATGCATTTAATTATAAGTAGTAAACATAATAAAATTAAGAGTAATCTTAGAAATCAATTGTAATTGTTGAATATATGAGATGATTATAAATACATAAAATGACTGGACGGTTGTTTCAAACAAAAGTTAACATTATTTTACTAAGAAAGAAGGTAAAAGGTACAATTTATATGGTGTTCATTAAGTTAATATATATTGTTTAATAGTTATATGCCATTTTTCGTATAAATTTATAAACATGGTAGCCCTTCACTCAATAAATTTTTATCTCCGCAACTGTAAAAACATTCATATAGGTAAGAATTTAATACATCTGAACCTCAATGCAATGATCATTTTGTATTTTTCTCAACATCAATTGATCAATCACTTGTAACATATATATCTTCACATGTTATGATAAATCGAGGTTCAAGCATATAATATTCTTGATGTATTTATGCAATAATTGGATAGCAGATACATTCAATCATGTAATTTGAGAAGTTTGTCATCTGATCAGTGAAGTATAAAATTTGTTTGTCTATTTCAATGAAATCAATATAGAAATAGAACTATAATAATAGACATTTTCATATCACATAATTTTAAAAAGCAATAATGTTGTAAATGACATGTCTTATAAACTAAAATGTAATGTTTAAATTGCATTTATGGGTATATTTTAATTGACAAACTTTTCAAATAACGTAATTGTTATATTTATTCTATTAATGACTTATTTCAATGTTTCATGTATATTAACATTCTGAAACGTAAATTTTACAATTAAAGTTAATTAAACTTCATTCAATTAAGTTTAATTTAATTAATTAAGTTTAATAAATTAAGTACGATTTTTAAATAAAAAAGTTCGCTGTTAATATAATTTCAAGAACGTAAATGTATATTTAAGTCACATATAAATATTTTTATACGTTTAAGAAAAGTCATTATATTATTGATAATCTTGAATGATTATATTAATTTATCGGTTGTTTTTATTAATTGCACTAATTTAATATGGTGTCCTTTGTTGCTGACTTTATGTAATATGTATGAATTTCAGTTATAATATTATAATACAAACAGGTCAATGACAAATAATTGAAATTGACATAATACAATGATGAAAATTAATCACTTATTGCACAAACAGAACATTTCTTGAATATTATAACAGCAAAATGAATAATTAATTAAATTTTCAACTTTTTAATAACAAATATTAAAATAATGTATAAAAATATATTTTAACTTTGTCACATAAAATGCAACTTTTTAATTTACCTATTGTCTTATTTCACAAATGCTTTTTATTGGCAATATATTTTATTTAAAACTAATCAACTTTGTACATATTTTGAAATTATGATTTTGCAAAGAAATTATCAATAACCAAATATAAAATATTTTGAAGATTAAAAAATATATTATTTTTTACTTCAATTTGAAAATCAATGTGTAAATATAAACTGTCATTCAGTTTTGACATGATCAATATTAATAAATAATTTGATTAAATTAGATAACAACAACACCTACAACAAAAAGAGCTTTGTTATTCTTAGGTAATACAATTTTATACTCTGGAAAAAGTACCCTTGCAACTATGTAACTATAAAAATATGAATATTTGCAAATTTGCATTTACACTCTTAAGCTCTTATGTCAAATTAATAAATACAAACTAAGCATAAACAAAACTATTATGCCATCTTCATATTGAATAATAAATAATTATTGCAATAAAATCAATTTCCATACAATTTTCTTGTCTTTTTTTTTTCTTTTTATTTTTTATTATAAAGCAATTTAGTATTTTAAAAACTAAATTAATTTATTTTAATTCAAAAAAAAGTCCTTTCAAGATTTATTGCTAAAAAATCAACATTAAAGCTATAAATATATTTTCTATGAATTTGATAACAAATGTTATTAAAATTGTGTATCAAAATACACAAAATAAATTTATAAACAATTTTTATAAGTAATTCTTTTTGTTTTTGATTCCAATATTGTTTAAGAATTGCATGTATAAATCTGCATATTGTTATAAAATAACTGTAAGGTAGTTTAATCATTTAATTAATTAATTAGATAAAACTGCCTTACATTACAATTTGATTGATTTTATTAAACAACTCAAAATATTAAATTTTTGCATCGCGTTGAAAGCTTGGACAAGGCTGCAATTAATCATGTTTAATAATGCATTTTGTAAGTTATAAATTATAAGTCCAAGTGCCCTTGGCTGATTGAATGTAACGCACTGGAGCAACGGAATGATGTACTGACGCTGGATCAGGATTCTTCGTGCGATCGATAGGATTTTCATGGGTAAGAATGCTACATGATCTATTAAGGTAAAGACTTCGATTACCCCGGACGGGAATACTCTCGCTACTAACAACTCGCCGCACCTGAGTACGTCGGCGCTCCGCGCCTTCTCCTATACACGCTGATCTTAATGCTAATTCGTGAAAATCCGTACGACCAGCTGACAAAGATAGCTGCTGTTGCTTCGGACTGGAAGCATCCTGGTCAATTTGACGCTCGATAATAACGTTTTTTAGTTGACGCTCGACGGCATATAAATCAGGACTATTATAATTCGGATCATTCGGACGGTGGCCTTGAATCACGGACGAGTTTAGGGAATCGGGAAACTCGGGACTCGGCGCCAATACTGACTCGCTGCTACGCGGAAGAACCGTCCCCTGACTAGATTGGGGACGGTGTCAGAAACATCATTCTTCCAATTCATCCATGCGATTTCTAACTGCCATTTCGACTACTTCGAGACTTGGATAGTCCAGTTCTTTCACAAGACATAATACGGCCGAAAGAATGTTTGAATTCTGCAAAATAATGTTTATTTTATATACTCTGTTTCATTTTATAAAAGATGTAATATTTTCAAATAAATAATCAATTATAATTTTTTCATTTAATTGTTTGGTTTTAGTTTTTTCATTTATGCTTTTTAGAATAATATATAAAATACTTCATATTATAATTTAACATTCCACTATTTATATAATATTTCAAACTATTATATATACAAAAATTGTATTCATTCAAAATTTGTATTATTTAGATGTAATTAAAACCTTTTTCATAAAAAATTAGTTTAATACTCAATATAGTATACAATATTACAGTTTAAACTTACACGAGTCACTGGTCGCCTTTGGTAATAAAATTGTGCTTTACTTTTTTCTTTTTCTGAATGTCTAACCCATCCCGGCACATGAATCATCTGTTCATCCTGAAATTTATTTAATTTTGAAAAACTTATTTATTTGTTACATGTGTGTATACTTTCATATCGAGAATGATATACAAAATTGTAATATCAAATAGTTTATACAAATTTCTTTATATTATAATGTTTTTTAGAATTTGTTCGATTTTGAGTATATTTATTATCACAAATTATAATTGTAGAAATAAATATTGACTGAAAACTAATAATTATATTCACCCGGTCAGTATTTTGATAAGATCGTCTTTGCTGAGGTTCTTCATATTCAACTTGTCGGCGATCATCACTGTCATAAACATTTTTGTCAACACGTTTCTCTTCGTAATCAGTCGCAGGGTATTGCATTCGTGGTGATACCGGCGGATAACCTCGCTGGTTAACTTCATTTCCACTATATTCCGTGTAACCTCGACGATCATCAAAATCTCCGTTATGTCGTGAGGATGCAGGCCGATCGTCATAATCCTATAAAATAATCATTTTTAATCCAATAATATTAAAATTTAGTAAATGAAAATAAAATATTTATATTATTGTACATTCTTTTATGTAATAATAACAATACTATGAATGCCAGTGTTCATATTATACGCGTATATTAAATAACACATTAAAATAAAAGAAAAACGGATATCGAGATGAATATTACGTTATTATGATATGATACAATTTAATACAAGTGATGTAATATTATAAGCAAAGTGTAAGACTTGATACCAGTGAAATATGAATTAATTTGTCCACTGTAAATGTGAAATAAAGTTAAAAAAAAACATTGAATCATCTACTATTGGAATCACTTAACACGTACCTCATACGAATATTGATTATTTTGTGGATATTGATGAGGAGGTGATGTATTATAATTAGCATTTCTTTTATCTGTATCGTGATACTCCTCCGGACCCTGTTGTGGCTCCTCGTAACTTCTCTGTAAAGCAATGTGTGTTACATAATGCAGGCTCTTCAGCTTTGTCTTAATGAAATCTGAGATACACTGAGTCGAGTATCTCATACATGTTATGATTTATAATGTCACAATGAACATTTATGCGTTTTAATAATTGATATTGCTTAGATCACCTGATCGTCAGATGAACTATATCGTCGCTGTTGATTCAATACAGGCTCAGGCTCGGCTTCTTCTATATATTCGGGAATCACTTCCTGTTGTTAAATGATTAAATGATTACTATTTGTTTATTTTACTTTTACCTAATTCATGGGAAACATTAAATTAATTTCAAAAAATTAATTAATTAATTAATCTGACACATTTTAATATAAAACATTGTTGAATTTTAAATGAAGATTTTTAGAAAAAATATGTTGATTACTATGTTTAAGAGATTAATATGATGAATAGTATTTATTAATTATTTAATAGAGCGTGTGATTTTAGTATATATGTACATAAAATACATGTTATAAAAATGGCTTTTAAGTCAGACCTCAGGACTTGCAGGTTCAGATTTCAACGATGCTTCTAAATCTAGCGGATGCACTAGTACTCGTCCTCTAGTTATTGCTGTTTGCAACTCTTCGGGTGATACTACTTTATCATCCAATTTTTCCAAATTTGGCAACGTTCTTATCACTGCTAATCGATATCTATTTTTTAATTAAACATAAAATAAAATCAATTATTATATAATTATATATAATTATTACGTAAAAAATTAAATTTTAATAACAATATTTTAGAAAACTAGATGTTTAATTAAAAAATAAATAAAAATTAATGTTCAATTGTAAAATGTCTTACCCTTCAATATCTGCACAGGGATTTTCTCCCAACCACAGATTACGTAATTTGGGAAGTCTTTGAAGATAACAAACTTCATTTAAATCCGAAATGTTGTTTTTTCTAACAAATAAATCCTGAAGATTTGTACAAAATTGAAAATCAGCGAGACTGTTTATATTATTTACACTGAAAAAAGAAATACAAAAAATTATTTTTATTTTATTAATGTTATGTCATTTTATTTTGAATGCTTATTTATTTATTAATTTATTAGACAAATAAATATTTTATATTAAAATCTTATTGAAAAATCCGAGGTTGGGTAATTAACGTGAAAAAATGTTAAAAGTTAAGTTAAAAGTTAAAGTTAATTAACTTTTAACAATAAAAACAAAAAAAGTTAAAAATATTATATTATTTATATTTTTTGAAGATTAGTTAATTTGTATGTTTCTAGAAAACAGAGTTGTTTCCTTAATGAAAGAAATTGCTAATAAAAAATTAATTAAATTTAATTGATTAAGTGGTTTTAATAACATAGTTTTAAATTTATTATATATTAACTCGTACTATGAAGAGAAGTTTTCTTCTAAACAAAATAAAAGATTGAAAACATAAACATGAAATTAACTGTGATAATCGTTTCTACTAATAAATATATTAGTATGTGACTGAATAAACGAACATGACGGAATTAAAAAAAATTTATTAAAAATTTAATAAATTTGTATGATCTCATTTTGTTAAATATAGAAATAATATTTAATAAATATACAAATATATGTATCTCATATTATTAATAATTATTATTAATAAATAAAGTTTATGCAGATAAATTATATATGGATAATTAATTAAATTACTCCACCAAAATAAATTTTTTTAATTAACTTCTTTTTAACTTTACCAAATTACATTTTTTTAATTAACTTTTTTTTAACTTTTGTTAACTAGGATTAACTTTT
Organism: Gryon sp. ZL-2020; assembly: GCA_022817425.1. Classification (NCBI taxonomy): domain Eukaryota; kingdom Metazoa; phylum Arthropoda; class Insecta; order Hymenoptera; family Scelionidae; genus Gryon; species Gryon sp. ZL-2020. The sequence goes on along the minus strand of JABFPJ010000013.1, from coordinate 40,374 downwards.
AACTTAACTTCGTTAAAATTTTTACAAGTAACTTTTAACTTAACGAAGTTAATTTTTTTCATTAACGGCACAACTCTGGAAACATCCAATATATGAATATATGAAGTAATGAAATAAAGTATTCCTAACAATAAATAATATTTTTATGGATACAATCGACATAATAAGCGCCATTGAAAAGAAAAGAAAGGCAAGATAAAAAAGTGCCGCTTACATACAATACATTTATATATATATATATGAGTATGAACGGTGTAAATAACAAGTGCTGATGATTTTAATTCACACGTGCGTTTCATTACAATTAAATTCAATAAGTAAAATGAGATATAAAACTTACAGAGCGCGTCGAAGGATATATCTGAGAAATACTACGCGAAAGCATAGTGAGAGTGAAAATCATATCGGAATTGAGAGATTGTGATATTTCAATCTCAAAATAGAAAGTGTAAAGACACAAATAGTAGCCAGTTCAATAGAAACTAGTAGTCTTATCTGTACTTACACACTAAATACTTAATATAATAAAAGTAAAAGTAAAAATGGATGACTTTTTTACTTCACGAAAATAAAGTTTTTTTTCTTCTGTAACAATTATATAAACTCATTTTTGTTTCATTACACTAAGTTTCTTTATTTTTTTAATGTTGCTATTAAAAATTATATAAACAACAATGATTTTTTTCAAATATACATTTGTTTAATTTAAATTATTCTCAAATAAGTAATTAATGACATTAAGTTTGACCCTTATATATATAGGTACATTCATCTAATCATTTAATCGATAAATATCATCAATAATACATTTGCGATTGCAACAGTTGATTTATATTTCACAATTTGTTGATTTCGATTTCAGGTGGATATCGTGTGTTAAAAATATGTGTAGGTAGAACAAGTTGTTTAACTGTAGGATGTGACCATGAGATTAATGCATATACATGTCCATAGTAGGACAACATACTCAGCTATAGTTACGATGAAGTCAATCAAAAAGTAAAACGTAAAACAACGCGTTTTCTCGATTGTTTGTAGACTTTCCAAAAAAAGTTAACCCGACGTTTATCGATTTCTCCCTTCAATTCAATGAACACAAAAAATGTCTTGCAAACCTTTCATTACTCGATAATAATTTATTTCATTTTCATTTTTTTGCTGTCATAGTTTTAATCCTTCTTTCGACTACGTAATAAAAGAGCATAATAAAACATTAGTGAAGCATCGATTTTTATTGTCCGAGTAATAAAATAGCTTGCATAAAGCTGCAATTAAAGCACAAAATCACATTGCCACTTTCTTCTATGTGATACAATAGAATTCAATATCAATTGTTTGTCGTACCTCAAGGACAGTATTTCCACATTTTTCATTTTTCTTAAAATGCTGACATCCGTGAGTTCCGTGCCCCTGAAATTGATTTGATTCCTTTTAATATCATCAATAAAATCATTGTAACATAACAGTATTGTTAGAAGAAAAACTATTACTGCTAAGATGTGTTTTTAGCGTGTAATAAAATGTGTAATCGAATCATTGTTCATCATTTCTTTAATGATGAACAATGTAATTATTTATAAACTTTCTTTTGAAATACGTTTGTTTAATACATTGTTTTTTTTACAAAATATAAATAACAAATATTTTAATAATATTTAAATTATAACAATTTAAGTAAAATTAAAACAAAGACATACGTTTAAATTACATTTGAATAAAACAATTTATTTATATTTTTTCTGATTTAATTACAAAAATGAGTCTTAAAAATTACGAATATAAAAATGAAGAAATAAAACAAGGAAGTAAAAAGATATACAATAGCTTTTCTCACGGTTGAAGTATGTTGCGAGCTAACTCAGGGTTAGTGGTACACATCAGCGCACATGACGACTCATATTAACTCATCAAAAAAAGAAGGAGAGAAAAAACGAAGAAGTAAAGAAAGAAGAAATAGGAAATGTTTCTAAAAATGTAAAACCTCATTGTAAAAATACTAACCAGCAATTCAGCTTTTTAACGGACGAGAAATCAGATACTCTGGTGCGAGCAACGACCATCTCTTCAGTCAACCGGACCATCTTGATGTGCAATTTTATTAACTTTATTTACGATAAAATTTTCTTTTCGTTAGAATACAAAAAACACGAACTTCTTTTTTTTTCGACGTTTTTCAACTTAATAACAGCCCGATGGTGTGAAAAATGTCATGCAGAATAACATCACGCACATACTTGACACAAAATTTTTGACAAGTTTACGTGAAAACACAACAAAACGGAGCACATCGTGAGTCACAGCTGATGGACCATCGTTGACTGACATGATCCGATAATAATCGTTCGGGACTTCGGGTTTACCTCTCGACTTCTCGTTCTCGCTCGCTCACTCGCTGTATTTACAATGTTTTGTTTTCCAGACACGAGGTAGCGTTGACGTGCCAGTCATGAAAAATGTGCTTCGATTTACTCTAACGCGATTAATTCAAAACCTACAACTGCAATTTGAGAAGGAGAAATATTGCAGATTTGCAGTACCTAATTTGTTAGCTTTACTTATATACTGCAAATCTAAATCCTGAAGTGAAAGTCTTTCAGTAAACTTACTTTTAGATCTATTTTTCAGATCACCTTAACACTTTTCTTTGATTTAAATGTAAAGCGTGAGAATTTCTTTTATGTAAATTTGTTATGATTCATGTGCACATAAATGAAAAAAATTTACTTTTAATTGTTAAGAAATAAAATTTAATTACAAATTTTGGATTTTTAATAATTCCCTTTGTATACGGAAACTTTTAGAAATATATTACTAAATTACTTAATTTAATTATTTTTTAAAGAATAATGGAACTGAAAAATGTATTCATTTTATTGAAACATATTACAATTAACTAATATTAAAAAGTTAAAATTAATAAACACTTTATTACAATTATTTTAATAAATTATATAAATTGTTTACTTCAAAATAATGTAGAAAACAACCGATCTGCAATGCAACGCCCTCTTTATTATTATGCCACAGTAACACAGTTGGAATTGGTTGGAACTTAGAACTTGGAATTGTGTATGGATTTATTCATTTATCTCAGTGTCAGCTGTCAGGTGTCAACTGTCACCTATCAGTCAACCCAGTGACACGACAGAAGTTTTCATGGATCACAATTTTACCAAATTTGTATGCTACTAGGTGGCGATGCGATCACCCGCTCAATCATAAGTGAAATAGTAACATAACCTTTATCTTTATACAACTGTGTATTTCACGTGCAATGCAATGTAAACAAAATTTCAACGAGATTTATTAAAGTAACATATAAGTAATAATATATTGTGGTTATATCATGCCTGTGTGTGCCGTGTGATCAGTAATAATCAATTAAAAAAAAACATTTTTTAACTGAAATTTGTATATTAAAATTATTAGTTTGAAAAAATTGAAATATTTTGACATTATAAGGTTATGTAATTTTTAACTTTCAATAAGTTTCGACTGTATGGGTGAGCGAGTGTCACCTACGCCATCTAGCAGTCAGAATTTATGGTACTTTATAGCGCCATTCCTACGTACGCATTTGTATACTTTGTGTCACTGGGCTGGTGTCAGTGCACAGTTTTCTATCTATAAGGCGAGAACATAACCTTAACAAACCTCCAAGCCAATAATTTATATTGATTTGTTTATAAAAGTATTATATTACTTACTGTTACTTTTTAACTTGATATTTTTATACTTGATATAATTATAAATATTATAAACATAACAATAGATTTTTATTATTGTATTCTTGCTCTACATTGATATGCAGCATTTGCATTCCATAAAACGTTTTGAATCGAATTATTTGAATAATATTTTATAATATTTGTATAATAATTCATAAAAGTTTTATTCAGCTTTTTATTTGATTTAATTTAAGTTGATTTTGATGTTAAATAATCTTTGTCTAAAACATTTTTCTACGTAGAAAAAGAAACTGTAAGAAGAAGAGAGTTCTTGTGAAACAAAAATGCCAGCTGCTGTACCAACGCAATCTCGCCCAAAATTAAGTGAGGAAATGTTCCAAGCATTAAAGACATATATTTGTAAAGAAAGAAAACGGAAGAAAGAAGGTAATCTTTAGCAACCGTTCTGTTTTTATTTCAACATTAAAAACAATTAAAATAATTGATAGTATTAATATTGTTTTATAATAAATTATTGTTTACTTTAAGAGCAAGAAGCTAACGAAGAAGAAGAAAAGCAGCGAAAGGAACGTGAAAGACAACAAAAACAAGATGTTATGACACTTGTAGAAACAAGACAACAGATAGCAGAATTAGAAAGCAAAGTGGAGAAACTAAGGGATAAAAAACATGTTCTGTTTCTTGCATTAAAAAAGATTTTAACTGAGGAAGATAATAAGAAGAAGCAAATGAAAGAGCTAAAGTAATAATAATTAATTTGTTATCTGTATAAATAAGCAAAACAAAAAGAAAAATTAACATTGTTCAAAAATTTTACAGCGATCCTTCAGACATGGTTTACCGGTATATATTACATGAAGCAACCATACCTTCATCACAGATGTATCTTCCAGTACCTAATCGCAATTTACCTTACAAAGTTTCTGCGTTATCGCCGGCTCATTCACTATTGACTGGTGTAAGATTTTATATTACGACTATTGAAAAATATTGTTTTTTTAGGTGGAATAGAAATAGATAGTTTTTCGTCACACATGAATAAAAATTGCAGTTTCTCTCCCTATACTGCAAAATATCGTTTGCACCATGGGAGATGATCAGAAATTCTTTTCCTTGCCGAAGGCGAGGTTTGTAACCGCGAGGGTTAAAAACTTTAAAAGTCTTTTAGAGTTTGAAGTATATACATTTTCGTTTTCATCTCCTTTGGTGCAAAATATACTATTATGTTATTAAGAAATAAATGAAATAATTTATTGAAAATTCAAAATGTTCTAGTCACCAATTGTTAAAAGGCCACATTCTCCGTCGCCACCACCGCCGACGACGTCATATCATCCAAATTATGGATATAAACAATCAACGTTACCTCCATATAACCCGCCTATTCATATGAGTTAGTGCATTATAATAATACTTTAATAATCATAACAATGTATTAAACGTTTCAATTTTATTTTATAAAGGCATTTTATCTTTATAGAGACTGAAGAGCATACAAGAAGACCCGAAGATACACGAGCTGTGCTTTGGAATAGTGAGTATAATACATTTTTTAAATATTTTTTTAATAATATAAACATCATTTCATGATTACAAATTGTCAGTAAAATGAATATATTCTAATAAAATGAAAATTTATCAACAGAAAATCAATATCCATCTTCAACAACATATTATCCAGCTCCAGTTGTTCAAAATGCATTTTCGTATACATCGCCAAAATCCCAACCAGACTCACGAAAGTCTGTTTATCTGCCAAATAATAGATCTCAAATATCAACACCTACTCATCAAGGTATTTATGATGTATTCTTTAATTAGTAGGTTTAACTCTGATCTAATTATCGAAATATTAATTAAACAAATTACTTTTTTTATTTTAGGTTACATAACAAATTTACATACCGTAGAACATAAAGAAAGTTATGCTGATGACAAATATTATGCCAGACCATCGAGTAGTCATGTAGCGGTTCACAGTGGTTCATTATCAATTCCGCAACCTCCGCCTCCGGTACTATTATACATTTAACAAATTTTAAATTAAACCGAAATTATTTAATAATAGTTAAATTATATTAGTTAGAAACACATAAATAAAAGGTAATCTAGTTTGTATATTTCCAGTCCGTCAACACTGGAGGAATAACTACTGGATATCCAGTTCGATCGCCTCAAACATCAGCTTTACCAACAGGATATCCTCCGTCATCAGCTCAAGTGCCATACTTAAATGTCCCGAATGTACAGTCGAATACATTACCGCCACCTTTTTAATTTAATTAAGTATAGCCATTTCGAAATAACTCCAATTTATTGTTAACATTCCAAGATTCAAATTGAAACACAAAATATTGTATTGTACTTGTGTTGATATTAGAATTCGTATGCAAATATTACATTTCTCAAACAGAATAATAAGTGTCATTTACTATAGTTTATACACATAATGATAAGTAAGATCCTTTTTCTATTTTAAAATTGAATATTTCCTATTTAAACAAGTTTTTGAGTTTTTCTTATATATAAAATTTACATAATCGAACTTTAAAATTTTTATTTTATAAATGAAATGTTGACAATTTTTCTAAATTATAAATATTTAAAATCAATTTGCATAAGCTGCAGATAATAAATGTTACTGTCTGCAGCTTATAAAAACTAAATATTGAAAAATATAAATGTATATTTTTTTAATATTTAGTTTTAAATTAAAAAATTGTTTAACTGCTTTGAGGTAAGGTTTGATAATAAAAGCATTCCAAAATGTCAGATATAAAACCTTTTACTAATTGTGTTACTTTATATAAATTTTTCTCAATAAAATATTTGTTTACTCCTCGCAAACATCGGCATTTAAATTTTAATTTAAAAAATTCAGAAAGAAAAAAATTAATACTAATAATTTCACTTAATATAAAAAACTTTAAGATTACATGATTATTGTATATCTTTAATAAATATCAACTGTTTTTTTTTCATGGTACAAAATTGAATCGATAATAATAATACAAATTAGCTAATATTAATAATAAAAAATCAAATAATACAAATCAATCAATTAACTAAAATTAAATATCAAAAGCTGAAATGTATAAACTGATATTTATAAAATCAATCAACTGGTTTGTAATATTGTTAAAGCAACATCATAAAGTAATGCTTAAAAAGCATGTACACTACGAAACATTATATTTTGTACGAATTATATTTTCTTTCTTTTTTTATCATTTTTTTTCTTTTGTCTTCACTTGTTCAAAATTGTTTCATCGAATTAAATTAGTGTAAAATGATACTAAATGTTTAGATTTATAGACATACCGTTTAAGAACAAGTAGAAGATAAATTAAGATTACAAGACGTGTTATGCTTCGTGGAGATTACAGAAATTTGAAATATGATGGTACCATAATTTGTAACAAAGTAACACGTTTGTTTTGACTCATCATGAATGAAATCTCGCGGTCATATTTATGATTTCATTTCTAAAAAATTGCGCATAAAATATAATAATCTGTCATTAAAACGTACATCGTGAACTTTCAAGTGTAGCTAAAATACATAGTTATAATAATAATATAATTAATTATTCACATTCTGAATTTCAACTTCAATCTGAAAGCTATACGTTATACACTGTTCATTTTCTTTTTGATTACTTATTGCATTTACATATGTATTATGTTCTACGACGTAAAATAAATTAAATCCAAACAAAAAATTAATAAACGTTTTTAAGATGTGATAAAGTAAAATTATAAATTTAAAAAATTGTTTTAAAAAATTAAAATGAAAGTAGAAGATTGAGGAAAAAGGTAACGACAAAATAATGACAAAAGTGACTAATTAATGACCGATCGGTTAGTTTCTTAACCTGTATTTGGCGACGCGTAATCTTACAAACGACGTATCAAATTGAATTCGCAAAAAGTTCATCGGATCGCATATTTTAAACTTACAATTATGTTAATCGTTCGTTGAAAACGCTTGGTAGGAAGGGAAGGGGCGAAGGGAGCACATGCTATGGCGTGATAAATCAGTTGCAAGTTTCGCATCATCTCAACATCATGTGACCATCAATAATCGTACGTACGTCTGTATGAATGCACAAAAAAACTGTTTTATTTTCGTACAATCACACAGTATTCGACCTATAACATACAATCATATATGGTCAAATTGAACTTATTTATGTGATTACAACAACATGGTCATTTGAAATTTAGTAACTATGAAATCAGGAAAAAACGCTGTTTCGACGTGAACAAAGCTCACCGATTTCTATCATTGGTAAGAACTAAGTGCAACGCCAACTAGTGACGTTCTGAGGTAATTCTTTCAAGCTGAAGACCAATCATTTAATTATTATTCGAGAAAATAAGAGAAAAATATTTAAAAAATAATATCAAATAAAAGTACAATAAACTCTCTGTCTTTCTATCGATTTCAAATAAGGACGTAATTATAGAGAGTTTACTGTAAACTTGTTTATAAAAATACATTGACTTTAACTTTACATTATTTTAAAAAATGAAATGCTAAATAGATTTAATTTAATTATAAATATTGGCTTGAAGAAACAGAAAATGAAAGTCTTATACAAAAATGTACGATTGGTCATTGGTACGCGGATGTCAATGGTCATGATGAATCGAGCAACTACGTTAAGTCTCGTGGAAACGCATGAGGAAGGCTCGTGGTAATTAGCAGGACATCAGCGCATACGATACGTGTTGGTCTCGTGAATCTGACAAAGTTCACCCTTAAAGTCAAGCTCAATGGTAAAATCGAGGTCGCGATAGTTCCTTGCATTTGGCTTCATTGAGAAAACTCCATAAATTTCCTCGCCCTTTTTGACCGTGATGTAATCATCAAAATAAAAGACTGTTTGTTTCCAATGGGTATATTGAACATCCGGCGCGGTGCTGAATCCAATACGCTTATGGCATTTTGTAAATTCGATATTGAAGAACGTTACTAGTGCTTGAATGTAGTCATTTCGACGCACTTGTAGATGAAATTCTGAGGTGAACTCGAGATCGGCCTTGGTCACAGTGTACAGATTGACCTCCTTGATCAAACAAGCGTTCGTTACCACCTGTTTTGGATCAACTACGTCGACGAGTGGTTCGCTAATTGCTACTTTGCGTATACTGCTCATGTCAAAACCGTATACATCGTCCCACCAGTTTATCTTCTCGTCTTTGTATTGCCGGTCCTCGATACCGCAAATGTAAAGGGTGGCTTTGTCCGGGAAAAGCATACCGTCTTCGCGAAGCCATTTGTCTCGAGCAAACAACACGGTGTCTAACATTGACTCATAAAAGAGACAATAACCCATCCATTCGGAAATTATTATGTCCACCTGAAAAATGCAACAATATAATTGAAGAAATAGTTTATTTAACAGAAAGATTAGATTATGTTTTATTATAAATAGCTTTTATGATTATTAGATAATTTTTTATATAATAGCATTTTTTACTATTATTCTATTCTTCTGTTTTATCAAAAAAAAACTTTTAATTTTTTAGAAAAGTATACGTTTTTTAACTGTAACGGTAAAAAAAGGAGTTGATGTTTTTATTTTCTTTGATTTTTAAATGAAACATTAAAATATTCTGAATAATTGTGGTATAGATTTCAAACTTTAAATTAGACATTTTTAATATGAAAAAATTGCAAAATTTGATAAAACCTTTTGATATTACCTTTTCAATACCATGTGGAAGTGTTACTTCTTCCACTTTGCCTTTAATAATCGTAATTATATGCGATAAGTTATTGGCTTCAACGATCTTTTCCGCATATTCAACAATATTCGAGCATTCAATTCCAATGACTCGCGCGGCACCAGCTTTGGCAGCGAACATCGACAGAATACCAGTTCCGCATCCAATGTCTAAGACAGTTTTTCCCTTAAAAAGATGCTTGTTATCGTACATAGAATTGCGATAGGTCATCGTGCGAACTTCGTCCTTGAGCATTTCTTCATGAATACCGTAATGTGCATACGAGTCAAAATAATAATCTCTCGATGTCATGTCGTCCACAGATACCGATTGTTTACAATTCGTTGTATTTGTACTTTTGTCTTGATTTTCAGATGCAGTTGGTTCTATCATTTCTACAACCTCCATACTTGAAGCCTAAAAACATGAATAATACTAGTTTAAATCATTGTTACAAATAATTGCTATTATTTATATAATAAAATATAAATTACATTCATGATAAAGTAAGTAAGGAATACACAATTTTGCAAATTTAAAGAATCTTATAATAAACTATTTTTTTCATTATTTTATTTATTAATAAGAAATTAACTAAATTTGACCAGAGTTTCAAACTGTGGAAATAAATATATTTATATAAAATAATCAAAATAATCAAATGAAGAAAAAAGGTAAATAAACAAGTCCTTAATCATCTTTGTTTTGCACAGTTTGAAAAACCATCACAAATTTAATTCGGTAAATTGTCCGGTGAGTAAAAATCCAAAACAAAGTCATAGTAATATTTGCCTATAGGTTATGTAAATTTTCATCTTGAATACGCGAATTATTAGACTGCGAAAAAAGTCTTATATTCTTCTAGGATCAAAAATTGTAAAAATATTAAAAAATCAAAAAAGCAAAGATTTTAATTATACATGAATAACTGGCAAATCGATAATTCTAAAATATTACGATTCATCTAAAACGCGCACGTATATATACAATATATACCGATATACTCTGCACAGCTAACCTAAATTTCGCACTCCGTTAAAAATTACTACCGTAAAAATAAATAAACTTCAAATGAAAAGAATGCAAAATTAACGACTAACTAAATTAATATTACTCAATAACATCGATCACTTATCAATAACCGGCAAAAATAATTACACAAAAGATACATACACACATATCTTTGAAAAATCAAAAAAAGTAACAATTGCAAAAATAAAGCACGTGTAATTTTATTAACTACAAACCATTGTTTACAGCGTGTGTTTATAACAAAATGCGAAGCGTGAAATTCAAACGAACATAACCACGTGCCCGCCAATTCTAATGCGTCTTTCGCGTAAAACAAAAGAGACAGAACTAAATTTGTAAGAAAAAGACGAACAAAAAAGAAGTCTTAAACGGGGTCTTAAAAAGTTGTCTGTAAGTTATTGGAGTTGTGCGAAAGATCGATCTCACTTGTCGCAAGCGTCGATTAGTTTGACGGAAAAGGTATTCTTGTTCTTGCAACAATGATGAACAACGATCGACTTTGCACGAAAGACACAAAATGCGAGCGATTGGCGCGGCGAGACTAGACGAAGAGCAAAGGCAACGATTGGCCTCAGATATGTTGCTTCGGGCACGCGCGTCACTGTATTGGTGCGTAAGCGTGAACAATCGTTGGATCATCAACTCGGAATACAAAAAAGGACGAAATAAACAAAGACGCGTGCAATTGACGCGCGATAAAAACAAAAATGTAAACTTTAGATAAGGTCAATTTTGCGCGCGGATGTGCGATTATTTACTTACTGCATTATCAACAGCAATTTCATTTGAGTTCGCCGGTACCTGGTCGCTTGCCGCCATTTTGCATGTGCTCTGCGCTTTGGGATGCTTGCGAGCAGAAGAATTTGCGAAACTGGTGCGGACCGAGAGCCGCGCGCAAGATACATATTTAAAACGAAAACGAAAGGGTCGCCACCTACGATCACGACAAACTGTTCAATTGAATGATTGTTTGCGAAAACTTTTATTTCAATGATGATGAACTTTTGAAAACAAATCAAGGAAATGAACAAATAAATTCGCAGTTTATTAATTTATTTTGTATTTTGGATGAATGTTGATTTATAAAGGAAATGAAAATTTATCAGTTGATTATTTGTTGACTATGCGAATGGCGCGCTTTTATGTATTGAGTTTGTTGAAAATTATCAAACGAACTTAACTGTAAGGATATGCAATTGCCGTTTATATCGACATAAAATGTTTATGCCACTGAAGTGAATTAATATTTAATATTAATTGTTTAATTCGGTTTATAGTAAATTAAAAATCAAAAGCATTAAAGGTAAAATGTTTAAAAAAATATATAATATTGTATATGTATAAAAAATAAATATCTCATAAAACTAAATAATCTATGAAAACTAAGCAGAGTTACAATGTGAAATGATCTATATAAACTAAGTAAAACTTGCAATACTTGGTTCTGAAAACTGACAAAATCAGATTTTATGGTATTAAATGGCATTTTTGCACTTTACTGTAGAAACATTTTATTAAAATACAATTTACCCCAAAAATTCTGTAAAGGTTTATCTGAGCCGTTTTTTTGCAAAGAAATAATTAATTTTCATTTTTACAAAGAAGTTGTGCTTCTGGATTTGTGGCTTGCGACCTAAAATTTAAATATACAGAAATATTACATGTTTCTTTTAAAGAAATGGACGACAAATCCTTTATTTTGGAAAACTATTCATTAAAATATTGCATTTTTTATCTGAATTTTCATATTATGTTACTTTCGTTTTCAATCAAATAAAGAAATAGATCAGTTTTAATGTAAAAGGTAAATTTTAATTGGTTAATTCTTATTTTCCCAAGTGCATTGTTGATTAGATACATACATACATTCTCATACTTTTGTTTTCATAGAAAACATTTCAATTAAAAACCTGTTTTTCATTTAATTATACACGCAACACTCTACATGACATTTTATGTTATCACATAATACAACTTGCATTAAAAAATGATCACTAAAAGGTAAAGTTCATTTTTATTACTGTCTTGTAACAAAATTTAAAAATTTGTTTATGAAATAATTCGTGAGTATTAAGGAAAATTATAAATTGAAAAAGCTTTTTTATTACAAAAAATATTAATTTATAATCATAAAATTAAAAATGTTGCAGGTCGATAAAACAGCCAAGGAACAGATGTGTGTGTGTAAATACATGTGCCGCTCCTGTTTCGCAGGTGAGAGACCCTGCGGTCGAGTCAGGCGGGGGCTTATCAATACAGGCAGAAAAAGTACTACGAAGAGTTGGGCTCGGAGCCGAGGGAGAGAAAGAGACTGGTAGGTTCGCTTCGGTGTCAGTGTTTGACGACGCGCAACACGAACTGGACTACGTGTATGAAGCCAGAATCGTACCTCCGAAGTGTATTAAACTTGTGGAGGATCGTTGTCCTCGTAGTGACCCGGGGATCGACGCGCTCGAGCAAGTTCGACGATTCGATGAAAACTTGTGCGACGAGCCACCGCTGCTAGCGAGTTGGAAAGCGCGAGAAACATGACGTCCGAGCGATTTCACAAGTAAGTCAACTGTGCCATCCGCTGCTTTTCAGATTCACAAATTTTCCCGCGACAATTGGAGCGCATGCGACGAAAATACATTTCATTATATGATTTTACTTTAGTGCAGCGTTTCAAATATTGCATTTTAACAACTTGAACACTTTTCTTCGAGAAAAAAAGTGTGTTTTTAACAAAACCTTAATTGCATGTCAAAGTTTTAGGTAAATAAGAAGAGATTTCAATTTCAAGAATGAATTAAATAAATGACATTTGTAAATGGAGCTTATGATGTAATATATATACAACATAATAACGTGATGGAGTAAAAGTAAAATCGCTTCTAATTCTGTTAAGTTTATTTATAATATGTTGTTGAATAAGGAAATTACTTTATTTTCTTGAGAGAAGAAACATTTTCATTCATTTCAAAATGTTGGTTCAAATGATTGCGGCTTGTAAAAACGAAAGTATGTTTTTTCTATTTTACTGTCAAACTTTTTATATCTTCATTTTATATAATTACTTTAGTAATTTGCATAGCAATTAAAAATGACGAAAATTATCAATGAACTTTTCACCAGAAAAGTTCTATTTTTCCAATGAATAATTTTTCCACAAAAAACTACAGTTAATTTCACAGTTATTCAATTAATTGAATCTCGTGCGATAAATTATTCATACAAGAAATTATCATCGTTGAATCAAAAATAATTTTGCAATAAATGTATCTCATTTCTAAAGGAAATATTAAACATGTTTCATTTTTTGTTCATTTTTGGTATCTTGTTTTATCCTTTTTGTTCTTTTAGTTTTTCTTTTAATGTAATATGCCCCAGAGATTTTATTTATAAATATGTAATACATAATTAACCTACACATTATTATTAGCGGAAAAACTATTATCTTAAAAAAAATAAGAAGAAAATAAGGAACAAATCTTCATTACTGAAGTAGCATAATTCAATCTTAATGTCTGGCAGTCCGATAAGTGCTCCAATAAACAGGATTATCAGGCCAACTCTGGTGTTATTAATGCGCGACTCTTCGAGCACGCGATCGGCAGATTTGCAACATCTCCAGGAAACGGAACAATAGAAGTTGTAGAGATTCTAGCGATTGTAACGCAAGAACGCGAAATGTAAAATTATTTGCATAAACCATCCTATTTTTGGAAGTTTCAATTTTTTGCAATTATTTTTTTATTATTTAAGTATTAAAATAAATAAATTATACATTTTATTAAAAATTATTTAGTAATAATATTTTAAGTAGAAAAGAGGAATGAAATCTTCGAAATTTGCGTTATTTTGTAATTAACAGTACATTGAGTACGAAGTTTAGAATTTGCGAGAACGTAAAAAGTAAAGTTAGATGACAATTCAGTTAAAAAACCCAATTCCGTTTTGCGATGAATCGTAAAATCATTTCACCTAACAGTTTATTACACATTTTTACGACTCCCATCAATTCATGGTCAATTTATTTGACGTGGACATTTCATCTCTGTTATCTGTTAGTAATTGGGTCTTTTGTAACAGTTGTTACAATTTTTGTTATTGTGGATTATTAAATTTAACGAATAACTTTAGCGATTAATAGTACTTTTAAATTTAATGTATTTTAAGTTTATACATAGAAATTAACATAGAATCATCATCATATTTTATCGGTTTTACTTTTCGAAATTATTTTATTTTTCTTTTAATAAATATATGATTTGCTTCAACTTTTCACATTTATTTTATTTATACTCCATAATCTAATACTATAAATTACATATTTTATTTGTAAATAAATATAGAGCAAACGTGTGATGTTTTAATGAGTTTTTAAAACAGATTATCGTTATACTATTAGAGATTGATATGTGTGATAAGCAGATGTTGAAAACCTGTTTTAACATTAATATTATTATTAATGGTGAAAAATCAATTCTTTTTTTTTTATTTAATCGAAGCGAAATGATAATTAAGAGTAATAATGTTTTATATCCACAACTTAATGATTATTTTATTTAATATTAACAAATGTCTAATATTTTGCAATTTTAATTTAAACAAAACATTTGATATAAAAATGATGTTATAGTTATCTATTTTCTGGTTTACATTAGATAACGTTGCTATATGCAGCATTTCTGCGGGTGGTATAAGCAAAATATTATGTTTCCTGAATTCTACTTTGTCGATTACATAATTTTAAACAAATTTAAACTGACAAAACATAACAAAATATATAATACATTATGTCATACAATATTTGTTTAAAATGTTTATTTCGTTGAATAATAGTATGTAATTAAACCTGCCTCTGACTAAAATACAATGGCACCAACAAAAATGCATCATACTTAATGTCCCAGTCTATATTGTTAGTCGATTAATATTCAAATCAATAAGTGGGGCTCAGTTGTTTCTGCTAATTATATCGCTATTAAAGAGTCGCTCTAAACAATGCGTCGTGAAATTTATTGCACTTCTCATGCGATTTGTAGGAAGTAAAGAAAGTTTTCCTTCATCATTTTTTTTTTGCCTTTGGACAAATTTTTCATTAAAACAAACGGCAATTATTAACTGTTCTCCAATGAACTGAAACGTGAAAAAGGTGCAAAATATAACTGCGAATATTTGTCGTTGTCATTGAATTTTTTTTGATGTTGCCATACAAAATTAATATTCGTCTAAAAGACGCTGTTTAACAGCAAATCGATAAAGTCGGCACGAAAATGTTGGCGTCGTGGCCGGACCGTAAACTTCCCTGCAAAGTCGTTAACAACTTCACCAAGTAAATTTATCCATGAATGTTGTGTCGAGCGCAATTAACTGAGACAGTTACAATTGTTTGCTGATAGATGAAAATCAACGATTTAATGATGATTGCTAATTTTATTATTATGGATGAAAAGAGATTATCATTTTTTTTATTCAATAAATGACGTGATTTATATAATAAGATTGTTCTTTGATGCCAGGAAAAATACTATGTACTATGTATTGTTCATTCAAAGGAATATATTGTGTTATTGAATTATATGAAAATTATAATTTGGATTACAACTTTAAATAAGCAATTGAGTTATTTAACAAGATTTGTTTCTAATTTATTATATCCTTACATAAAATATCTCAATAAAGTATTAATAATTATTTTGTCTAGATTATTAAAATTATTACAATTACTTTCTAAGATTATAGAATTCTTTCTTATAGCGAAGAAAAAAAAAGTGAAAATTTAAATTCAGTTGAAACGTAATCTTTTAAAATAATGAAATCAATTGAACTGGGTTCTCTTTTTGTAAAATTAAATTATGACATTATTCATACAAAATATAATTATTGTACAAATTCTTGTTTGATTGAAAATGTATAAGTAAAACAGTAAAATACAAATAGATGCAAACGTAAAGATTTAATGTCTGAGTTTGCTCTTACTATGTATAAACTAATCAACTCAAATCTCAATTTAGATGATTATATTTGATTTTGTACACACAGAAAATGTAGAACGATAATTTGCGACTTTTTGAGAAAACAGTGTAGCGGTGGAAGTGGCACAGTTTTTCTCGATTGGTATCATATTGGAATACTTTTTTCAGTCTACCGTGTTACAGAATATTCAATGTTAACTTCTCCACTAGTTATGATCCATGAAATAATTTTGTAAAGTCTTTTCCTTCTGAACTAAATCTCTTTCTTTTCTTATTTTGCACAGTATTTTATGTAACATTGATTGTATTTCACTAAACGTTTTATTAACGTTTTCAATACCAAATTATTTTTAATAAAAACGAAAAGATTATTATAATAATAACAAATAATTATTACAAATCCAATTTTTTCAATGAAAAATTTACTTTTTCTATATATGTATATGCTTATATATAAATAAAAGTCAAAGAATCAAATAAGAAAGTAAGGAATACTTTGTAAAAGACACGTTGCTTTAAAGCTACATTGGGAAGGGAAAAATTAATTGTATCAAATTAATTAAAAAGAAGATTTCTATAAACAAAGTTTAATCCACTTTTTTCTTAACAATTCAGTTAATATTATTATAATAACTCGTAAAATGATAAGAAAAATCCTAAATAGAATTTTAAAGAAGAAATAAAGTTTTTCAAAATACAGAAGAAAAAAGAGTATTATTGATTGTTCATGTTTGTTTCTTATATCTTAAAAATGTTTTTCAAAGTTGCGCGTGACACTTGCTCATAAAAGAAACGCCATGGCGTGAAATTTAATTGTTAGAATTGAAGTGACGATATCGCGCGCTTCAATTACTGACGCAGCGTTGAGTTACTTAGAACGAGTGTGACAATTTCACTCCGTTCCTGATTTTTGCTTTCGTTAATTGTTCATGTGCGTTTTCACCGTCCAATCTCGCTGAGTTCGCGGTTCCTTCTGTGTCTTCTTTTTTTTTGTCTCGCTCTCTTTTTTCTGCCTTCTTTCTTTTGCGACCCTGAATTTCAACCGACCATATAATTGATGATTCGAAAAATCGCGCTACTTCTTGTTTTTAACATTGTTTATTAAAGGATTGCCACTCATTTTACATACATTTTGCATGTGACGTAACATTTCTGTTTGTTTATACAAAAGAAATTCACTTTAAAGAGTAACAAGATTTAAATATAATAATTTTGATTAAAATTGATTGAACAACTATATTGAAATAATAAATATCTGATAATATTTCGTTACAAATTTATTTTGTAGTTCAATCCATTTTAATACAAGTTTTTGATTTTAACGAGTTGCTTTGTTAATATAAAAATAATGTATTTGAATAAACGTTATTTATATACATTGTAAAATTGATGACTTAGGAAATATTGTTGTAAGAGGCACTTGCATTAATATTTTCATTGCCTTGCAGAGTTTACCAAGCTGGTATATATTGACAATTGTGTAACTCATCGGGTGTACCTTTGTTTTACAGAGCCGCTCGGGACGGTAACTTGGATATCTTGAAAGAAGCTACAAAAAAGGATTGTAATACACGAGATGACGGTGGAATGACCCCTACACTGTGGGCAGCCTTTGAAGGTCACTTGGAAGCACTCAGACTTCTCGTTGCTCGAGGGTACATACCAAAATAATGTCATACTTTTTGTTTCTTCACAAATTTTCCAGACATTTTTCAAATGGTGAAGAAAAAAACTATATAAAAAAGATCAATTCAGAAAGAATTATTAATCATAAAAAAACTAAAAAATGCAATAAGTTTGTTTTTACTTGGAAATGTAAAAATTATCGAATTCTAACTAAATAATTTCGTTGAAATAATTTTGTAAAAAATAAAAAAAAAATAAAATTTTGGTTCTTATAATCAAATATATTTCTGAATGTTTTATATTGGATGGTAGACAAATATAACATAAAATTGTAAAATCAATGCACGAGTTAACTTGAATAAGTAATTTGTTCATTCACGAAACCTTGACGAAAATATTCATAATAGAATAGAGTCAATAGTAGGGATGTGATAAGGGAGTAAGAGAAGGGTGAGGTGGGTGGGTATATTAGCTCGATAAGTCAGCACCAGATGTGCAAACAGACCGGAAGCACGAATAAACAACTATAGCTGACAGAGCGGAAGTTGTGGGCAAGAGAAACCGGCGAGGAACAATCGAGCGTGGCTTGAACAAAGCCCATGAGCACCGGAGTGACTTCTTTACTCGTGCGCTTTCCATAACTTTTGACTGTACTACTCACAAAACGCCACCTTTATGACCTTTTTTCAATTGATCAAACTTTTTTATATGTATAATATATGATAAAAGTGCATAATATTCATAACAACTGTAGCTAATTACATGTAAAAACGATGCATTTTGTAATACATGAAAGACAATATTGTAATAATATAAAAGAAATAATATGAAATAACTTAAAAAGAATTTTAAATATATTTCACAAAAGATGCATATTTGTGATCCTATACACCATTATCAGAAAGTAAAATAAGATTAAAGAAAAGGTTTATCTATTAAAATACTTCACATTTTCAATGATTATACTTTTTTGCATCGTGAAAATATTTAATTAAGTAAAAAAGAAGAATGTAATTATATATGCACATCTGCACATACGCTGAAATGCGTATTATTTTTTCAAAGTATGCAAAACAAATAAAAGTTGTAATCCGAGAGAGTTCGCCAGCTCATTAAGGTGAATGAGGATGGGTGTAGAACAAGCCGCCGATAACTCGGGCGATCGCAAAGCACAATATTAACCTTCGCTTTTTCCAGTTGGCTTAATACGAGTCGCGCAACAACACGCAGTTGCGTGACAGGAAGTAATAATCACGGGTGCATACCATTTCCACATTCTATTTTGTTTTTCTTTTTTCAGTGGCGAGCCAGATAAGACTGACCATTTTGGTAACACCGCTCTGCACCTCGCGGCATTCGGCGGTCATGACTACTGCGTCAAATTTCTGGTCAAGTTTGGTGCCAATATCTGGGCGTTGGACATTGATAGACACACAGCTCGTGAGATTGCCGCAATCAATGGACAGGAAAAGATTTTGCAATTTTTGGACTTTGCACAAGCTGATCAAGAACTTAATAATCGAAAAAAGAGCAAGGCGATGAAGGAAAAGGCTGAAAAAGACCATGAAAAAAGGTTTTCTTAAAGAATGTTTATTTTAATAAAAGTTCATTTTCATTAATTCAATAATCTATTAACTTTAAACTGATTATATACATGTATGCGTCGTTGGTTTTTGCTAACTAAAATGACGGTATTTCGTTACAGACTTAAAGAGTATAATAAAAGAAAGAAGCTGGCTGAAATTAGGGCGGAAAAAGAGCAGAAGAAATTGTTACGAGACCGAGCGAAACTGGACGTGGATTCGGTGAACGAACACAACATTCTCCCACATAGACCGAGCATTCTCACTTTCAAAGGACGAATGAAGCCGTCGATGACCTACAGCGACATCGTCGGTACCGCGACCAAGCGTCAAGGGAGCGCGGTCAGCAGAAAGGCGCAAGCCAGAAAAGCCGTCGATGACTTCAAGGTCATTGAAGTACGGTTCAACATAATACATACGTTTATCCTTACTCAACATCCCATTTGAACCTATATTTATCTTTCTAATTATAAATAATTAGATATTCTAGTTTTAGTGACTTTATATAATTGACTTTTGATATTTGTATATAATTATTTTTTGTCTAGAAATAATTATGAAATTTACTTTATAAAAATAAGAAATTTAATTTTAGGTTGAGTTAGATGGAAAAAAGTCGATCAGAAGTTTGACCGGGCTTCAACGAGATTCCGAGGTGATGTACGTGGGAACCTATGAAATGAACAATCAACAGACTGGTAGAAGGGGCAAGATCTCAGATGTATGGGGCACTCTAAATCGAGCAAAAAGCACACCCGATTTGCTTGGCGACCGACTCTATGATGATGAGGATGTAGATGAAGATCTAGACGGGAATGTGGTGGGAGAAACCGTACTATTGCAAGAACCTGCAAGTATCTTTAACAGACCTGGATTTGGATCGGTGGCTTTTAGAAGATCGGTATGATGCCAGTGACTGGAAAAAAAGAATTACATTTCAGAAATGTTTTTTTTTAATACACATAAAAAACAATTCATACAAAGAAATTGAAAAATATAAAAAGTTTATTCTAATTTACAAAGTTAAAGTTTTTTAGTTTGACTTTTTATGCTATTGTTTCTTACAGATAACTGCGGCGTTAGAAAATCTTCCGGTGACGCAAGCCGAAATTCACCCGACCAATGGGAATATCCATTTAAATGGTATTTCGAATTGTAATTTAATTAATTCTCATTCATAGTATATTTTTGTCATTAATACCTAATTGTCCATATTTCAATAATTTAATTTATTTAAAATTAAAGAAAAATCTATAATATTTTTGTAAGAAACATAAAAATACTAACATTTTAATTTAACAATATTTCATCAGGTAATGGAGGTCATAATGAAGAAATTAGTATTGGAAGTGCTGGAAGTTTAGCACGAAGACAAAGTATGTGGGATGATGATTTACTTTCAGGTACATCAAAAGAATCATGTTTTCGTCTAACACATTTTTTCTAAATACAATAAATATCAACATTTTTAAACACTTTAATACTATTAATTTATTAAAGATAAACATAAAATGTTAACATAGATATTTGTATGTGATATTGTTACAGAAGAAGATGAAACTGACGAAGAATGGACGCCTCTGCAGAGATTTCTAGTCGCGAATAACATTGCATCGATTCATCCGGTACTTGAGGCCGAACAAATTGATTTGGAGGCTTTAATGTTGTTAACTGAAACCGACATAGCTGCGTTAAAATTACCCCTTGGTCCTAAAAGGAAACTTATAAATGCAATCGCAAATCGAAAAAAGGCTCTTGATATGCAAGAAAATGTCATTAAAGATATTAAATTGTAAATAATTAATTAATTTAGTTAAAAAATTATTAATTTAGTTGAAAGAGCTGAATTTTATTAGTGTATTATATGTTAAATTTTTGTTTATATTTGAGTCACATTTCAAATATTTTTTTGTAATAAATTGGATTAGTATATTTTATTAGTTTATATATAATTTTATAAATAGAATTTATTTGGTTCTTTTAACTAAACATGAGAATCTAAATGCTTCTTGAAAACAAAAATAAAAATTCGTGATGGAATGTTAAATTATAAATAATTATAACCGCAAAGCAAAATTCTTTATGTTTAACATAATTGTTATAAAAACTTTTGCCATCAAAACGAAGTTATATAACTAGATTAATGTACAGCAATTTAATGTACATTTTAAGATTCTATTTATTATAAATTTTAGTAATAGTAAAATTTACTTAATTGATTTATATTAATTTTAAAAGCTTTTAATTTCAGTTTAAAAAAGGTTAAAGTAAATAGTTAAGTGTCTATTTATATATTTCAAAAATTGTGAATAAATTAAAATAATTTTAAATGTTACTTGCAAGACTGTAAAAAAGAATCTCTGAGATGTAAATAGAATAAAAATAAATTTATTTTAATCAACTCAGTATCATCCTTTTATTTGTTAATATTAACTCTAATCAAAAACAAATTATTTAAATAATAAACATTCTTCTTTTATTTTTTGAAAGTTTATTTGTAAATGATTATCATATAAACAAGAGACGCAAAAATATACAAGCTTTTCTTACGCTCACAAGAAAAATAACAATATCGATTTTTGTATGCGCATAAGCGCAATTTTCCTTATTTTTTTATTTTCACTGTTCAAATTGATTCTTGTTCTCTTCGCTTGATTTTTCATGACTGTTTCCAAACGGTTGGATGTATAAACAATGAATAAAACGAGGATGAACATTTTATTTGAATTATCTACCGAGGTGCTGTGCAATACTTGTACGTATATTTATGTATATATGTACAACAGAAATTAAAATGACAACTTACAGCTGCAAATATACACGAACATACTAAAAACATTATCGACTTTTTTTTAGATGTACGTGGTGTCTTTATTAAAAAATTCTTCATTCATTTAATGAATCATAATAAAAACACCCGGCAATGTCGATTTTTGTATTATAACTATAGTTCATTGATACAAATCAATGAATTGCTGTTCAATTATAAACAATTTGATTTGTGACTTTCGTACAATTTTTCTCGTAAATTACTTTCTACATATATTAAGTCAATTGTCATTCAACTTAAAATTTATTTTTTTGATACAAGGAATACAACTGATTTCCATAAAATTGCATCATACGCATTGTGATATTATATAATATAATAATGTATATTATATTAGTTATATATAATCTGTATAACTTAATCAAGTTATTTATAACTATTCCATATATAGTTATGTATAACATAATACAAAGTTAGAATATAATTATAATATATATATATTCCACGATCCTTACGTAACTTGCGAGAAAATTTGCAAAATTCATTTACGAAATTGGAAAATTTTCATGTACAGATATTATTTATTTATTTGCGCTTTAGGGCTGCTTTCATGTTTCGTTTCTTCATTTCGCATACGAATATTTGTGTCGACAAAACAAACATTTAGGACGAACATCAAACTTAGGCAAATTGCCGTCAGTGGTCCATATAAATCTCCATTTAACATCACAACCTGTTGCAACTCACATTATATACCGGGTGTCGTAATTGAAACAAGATTTTTCCAGTAGAAAATGTTTTTTCTTTGTTTATACAAATTATTTACAATGTAAAATCGATCGCGTGTGGCGATGAAAAGTATGACAAAATTCGATGAACAAATCAAAAAATCAATTATCACAAATTCTGTCATTTGTTTGTTTGGAAAACAAAGCTGTTTTTTTTACTTTATATAGAAATTGCGATTAAGTTTATTCGATAAATGATTCACAAAAATATAAATAATCCCTTGTAATATCAATTTCGCATTAATAATTAAATTTTTTTATTAAAAATCATGTTTCCAATCATGTCTTGAATAAAATATTTGGGTGGCAGAGAATTTGACAGCGGATATAATTCAATTGGTAAAAAAAATGTTTGTGTAATAAAAAAATTATTTTCAAAAATGTCTTTAATCACAGAAATAGGCTAATAATTCATTTCCATGGTGGCTTTTTTTGTTTTACAAGCACACATTTTATCACACTCGCACTCTCTCGTTTTTTTTATACGTACAATCTCCGGAAAACGCCTTTTCAAATTTCATGAAATTTAACAAACGAAATCTTTTGAGATCTCTTTAGTGTTAAATTATATTTTATTATTTTTTTTCAATACAGTGTGTATAAATGGTCAACTTGATCAAATTATTTTTCGAAAATACGTTTTCATGCAGAGAGTAAAATTAATCAACAACTAATTAAAAGAAAAAACATAAAATTATATCTATCTAAATTAATTTAAAAGAAAAAAAGGAGAGAGAATACAAATTAAAAAATAGGAATTACGTAGATGAACAAAATTATGCCTCAAAAAAAGAGAACCAAAAATAACGCCGATTCGACTAAATCATTATCATTAACCATATTTTTCGTATCCGACAAAAAGCAAGGTGTCGATTGTCAAGCTCGAAGTGAAATTTCTGATAACAAATAACGAGTTAACATTTCGGCCAACAAACGCCACCAATATGGCAACGTCGCTTTGTTAAACAGCGAAAAACTGAACTAAATTGATTTTTGTCGGATCGAATTAGTAAGAATTTTTAAAAAATGTTAGATTAAGGATATTAATGGCAGCTTTAAATACATCATTTCTTATAATATTTTCAATTGAACATTATTATTAAATTTCATAAATATCATTTGAAAAATATCTAATTACATTATAAAAAGAAACATTTATGTTAAAATTTCAATAATTTGTTTTTCATTTTTACACATGTTCAATTTTTAAATATAAAATAATATAAAAAAGATATTTTAAAACTGCCATAACAACCGTCAAAAGATCAAATCTTTTGTTCAAAACACAAAAAAGGAAAAAAACTTAAACATTAACCAATAATATATAATCTTTTGTTTAATATAAATTAATTAATAGGTATTATATATTTATATATATATATATATTATTTTTCACCACTGTAAAACCTTTTGTAAAATCGAAATTTCAATTAGTCGTTAAAAAAAGTTTACAAGAGCTTTTACAGTATTTTGCGCACATTCATATAAAATAAGTAATAAGAGAGAAAAATGATAATAATAATAAGAATAATAATAATACATCGAAATGGAGCGGCAATGAAAAGATCGAATCGAATCTACGAAAGAGCCTCGCAAGCGCGCCCCCGCGGCATCGAACAAAACTGTAACAAACAATTACAACTATATTTACAGAGTTCAAAAGAAGCGGCGTTTGCGCTATTGGCTTTCGACATGTTCGTCGATCGTTGCTTCCTTTCGCACCTCGAACAGTATGCTACATTTTTTAGTATTAATTTCTTTTGATCCTCATGAATTGTCATTGAGTGCTTATATGTCACCTTGCACAAAACTTTACGTACATTAAATATATACGTAAACTATACAAATCTGCTTTATTGTAGTAATTTATATACTTTGCTTATACATTTTACATACACAAATTCATTGAATGAGCTATATAATAAGCACCATTTAAAAACAAACATTTTCATTTGTTGTTTTTAACTCTTTAGAAGGCAATCTGTTCTAAATGCCTCCAATGTAGTTTTAATTTGTAAAGTAAATTAAAGAAAGATAAATTATTGAACATTCTTTGCTCTTTTTGCATTCATCTTTCTGAAATTCACACATAAAAATAAGTCATTTTGAAACATTTATATCAGACTCCTTACTTAATGCTTTTCGTCTTTTCGTCGTCAAACCATACAATGCTCTTATTAAAGCTACCAAATATATTTGATCATATTAAATGTGTTATATTAATTAATTAATTCATAGCAGTAGATCTAACATTATCATTACAATTATTATTACACACTATATATACAATATAATAACAATTCGCTTATTTTTCCTCTTTGAAATGAAATCAAATAGAATTGTATCAGATACTCCGTTGCCTAAACTCAAAATCGACACTTTTTTACATTGTTTTTTTTCTTTTTATTTTTGTAATTTTTAACTTTATTAAAAAATATTATTTCCATATTTTGTTGACTTTTGATTTTTAAAGTCGAAAAAGTTCTAAAGCAAAGGGAACTTGGGACAATTGTGTTTAAAAATCGTGTTACTAATTTTAAATGTTGAGCCACGGAAAAATGCTTACGAGAAATGTTTACAGAAAATGTATCTTTGTTTAAATAAAACTTATCTTTGTTTGTTGCATATTATTATTTATTTGCGTAGAGGTATTATTGTTGCTCGACTCGAATTTGGATAACTGATTTTAGAGACCAGTATAGTGACTTTTTCACTCAGAACGCAAAACACAAATTAAAAGCTCAGAATGAAAAGAAGTCTAAAAGCTAATAAAAGATTATTCAAAAAAGAATAACCAAGTTGCATTTTGCCAACAAAAAGATAGAAGAAATAGAGAAAAACAATGCTAAAGAAAAAAAAGTAGAGGCAGTGAAATAGAAAACAAAAAGCAGACACGATAATTAAAATTGTGATTGGAGAAAAAGACTGAACCACTTTCATTTTTTCTTTTAAATGGGGAGAAATTCCATTTTATATACAAAAATGGATAACAAAAGTGATTTTCAAAAGTGATGGCGAGTAAGAATGTCCGTTAAAAAAGTTATCTTTTTAAATCGATTCTAATTGGATGTATGCACATTACACGCACTTATGTACTTATGTATATATACATATGTACATACAAATATTATCTATAAGTTTATTCATTTATACATATGCATATAAATTATACATAAATCCTTATTAAGAATGTTCAGAATAAAAATAATAATAATTATAATAATAATAATGGTTACAATAATTCTAATATTGTGCTTTCGAATAATAAATAAACAACGTCGAAAGTCTGCAATAGCAAATACTTAATTACAAAAATCATCAGATTTGTCGTTCGAAAATAAATCGAATCATGTTGTCGATTTGTTTTTGGCAACAAATTTAAATCACAAAATGCAATTAAAAACAAAGAAAAAAAAATAAAACAAAAATTAATAAGAGAACTTGATAATTAACAGTACTCGTAGAGGTCTTTGAGGAAGAAAGCGAGTATGACGCCACCTGGTTTCTAGTCTTCGGTGTCGGGCACTTTAAAAGTTGCTTTTGGCCTTATTTAAATTAGTTTTCTGAATTTTTGATTGAGTACTTTAATTGTGTTTCTAAAAATTGCGAATTAACTGCTATTTTTCTGGAGGTGGATGAAAGTATGACCGTTTCTACAAATGATCGCTGTTGCAATTAAAGAAATTAACATGAATGATAATTTCTTATTCTGACTTTTATAATTAAGAAGACAAATTCCCTGGGAAATTGTGACTTTTCTTTCATTCTCCTTCTTCTTTTACTTTCCTCTCACTCTCTCTCTCTTTCTCTATTAACTTTTGTTTAATTTATATTATTTTCTGATGGGACTGTGTTATTTATTGTTCTGATTTTCCATTAAAATGGCTATTGATGAATAGCGGAGGAGGGGGAGGAAGAGGGAAGAAGGGGGTGGTACGGCTAGAGTTGACGGGGGTCGTGACTACTTAACGTGATGCGCGCTGTTACATGAAGCGTGAACGTTTGTGCGTGGGCGAACCCATGTCCACGTCGTGTGAAGCAGGCCGCTTGTGGTGTCGGGCAAATTCGCTGCTTATGAAGGCAGATAATTCGGCTTGTCGTCCTGTGCGCCGAGACATTGGTGAACCCGCTAGTTTGAAACATAAAATATTTTTTTTGTTAATTTAAATAATTTTATTTTTTTACTTAAAAAAATAACTATATGCATAAAATAATACTTATGTTATAATAAATATAATCCCATTGTTCTGAATTGAATAATCTAAAAATATAATTTAATGTAACTTTTCAAAACTAAAACATTAATCATTTGAACTGTATAGATATTTTATATGCAAAACAAGATATGAATCATCAGAAAGGATTGTACGATACTATTGTGAATAAAAATGTGTTGCAAATGATTGACCATTACTTCTAAAAAATGTATTAATAATAAATTACATTTTCTTCATGTAACAAATATTTAAAGTAATTATTTACATGGAAAATAAGTTTACTTTTAAATATAAATAATAATTATCCTTGCAAATATTTTTTAGTTATAAATATTTATATTAAATTAAAAGCTATACCCTCTATTTGTTTTATTACACGTTTATAATTAAGTATTTTTTAGTTTAAAATTGCATACTATTGTTTGAACATTATACATATATATATAATTTCAAATATATTTTTTAATTAAAGATTATAGAAAATTAATATAAATCTAATACATAGACAGATCAATCGATTTCATTGAAACAAAGGAATGCAAAAATATTTTTAGAAATTGTAATTCATGATATGATAAATACATAAACTCAAAGCGGATGAATCCTCACCTATTTGCCATATAAGTTACATGCTTGGTAGGCGAGGATTCACCCGCGCTGTGAGTACTCGAAATTTGAGGACAGGTACCGAATAAATAACGGAGAAAAAATTATATAAAGATGAATCGTTTAACATGGGTGTGGGTATAGGCCATGTATTATTGAAAAGCACTTAAAATATCAAATCGGACAAACAACAGAATATAACAAAAAACTATAGAAATACGTAAAAAAAATGTCAACAAATTGAATAAATCATTGAAAATGTCAGTTTAAATTTAATTTTTTTAAGAAATTAAACATGTTTTTTTTCAGTTAAAATATATAAATAATTAATGTTTTCTGTTAATGTTGATGAAAATTAACAAATTTATTATGAATCTTCCTTAAAGCCCAACATTGAATATGGCCCGTTGCACATGATTTACTTTAATAAGCGAAAGTATTTCATAAAAATGAATTATTAAAATTTTGTATGTTTAGAAATGTATAAAAATATGCAGGAAACTAATTTCACAGTTGAACAAGCATACTATAATATTTTTCAGAATTTTATCTACAAGTGTAGTAAAAAATATTTTTATCTTAATGTAGAATAGATTTTTGTATACAAAATGAAATATAATTATTTATGTTTAAACAAAATAATCAATAAAAACATAGTATACCGGATAAAGCGATGGCTTCTCTGAACGTATGAAGTTCTGGATCGGGATCGTCACATGGAGTTGGTGCTGGAGAGACTACCATACTTGCTGTTGAGTCTTGCGAAGGTTGAGAGCCATACATCATCATGCGCGGTTTTGGCGAACTCCTACAAAATTATACGCATTTAGTATTAATATACGCATAATTAATATTGAAAGCCACTTTTTATCATGTTTATTTATTTATATATACGTCAATTACTTGACGATGTTGACTATTTAGAATTTCAATTAATACATGTAAAAGTTTTTTAACTTATACACTAATAATAATTATAAAATTAAAAATGATATATCTTTTATAAACAATATCATTCAATCGAATTTGATCAAAAATGTTAAATACATTTAATTAAATTAAAACTGAATTTGTAATATTATTTAATTGAAACTAAATAACATACCTATGTGGGTATGGTCGGGGTGCAGGTTGTTTTCCGGCCAGATATGCTATAAGATCGTCTCTGCGTATATTCCGCTTCTTTTTCCTGGCCCAGTTCATAATTTCTTTACTACGTTTCTGTTTTCCCATTTCTACACCCAGTTCACAACACCTCCGCATGCCATCCATTGAATCTAATTATGAAAAAGTGACAACATACATTAAATCAATCCTTCTTATGACGTTAACATATAATTTGACTTTCATCTATAAAACAGTGTTTTAATTTAACTTACATTATGATCAGTCATTTAATTTAATTACACATTTATTTATATAAATAACGTGTTAACAATTTAAAAATATATTAAATTACTATAATTTTTCATTTAAATTGCACTACTTAATTTAAACAGACAATCGTTTAAACATTAAATTGATTAATTTATGTATGACGCGTTAAATTGATTAACGTCAAACAAAATCTCACAATGTGACATTAATCATGCAAAGAGTATAATCAAATAAACGACTAAAACCTAAAAAAAAAGGAAAAACAATGTCGAACAAAAGTTAAATAGACAATGAATCAAAGTTTTATTTTACTTCCAAATGTCCTATGCACAGAATCGAGATTTTCAATCAGTATCGAGTTACTGAGTTATATATAAACCTGGATTATGTCTGCGAGTACTTTCTGTATCTCTCTTATTTTATCACTATTAGTCGTGTGAGCAAAAAAGAGGAAAATACCTTAATACAGTAGAGAAGCAAAAATTGTCTTTGAACACAAAGTATATATTTTTACACTAGGTCATGAAGTTCATTTGTAAGGAATGATTTGCTCAATATAAATTTCAGTTTTATATTTATATATTATACATCATTTGCGGTTTCTTTGTGCTTTTATTACAAAATATTTTCTTTCTTGTAAAACTCAACATTTATTAATAATAAAAAAACCTCAAACACACTAAAGAAAAATATAAATAAAATCTAATTTTAAATTAATTATTTATAATAAAAGTGATAACGTATAAACTAGACAGAACGTTTTGCAAAATAATCTTTTAACAACATGATTAAGAATATGAAACGTGACCTCATCATGCACGCAAGTGATCTTTAATGAAACTAATTGTCAATTGACAAAAATACTCTTGTCATTACATCGAAAAAGTCGATTAAAGTAATGTGTACCTTTTGGGAGTAAAAAACTTCAAAATGTACAATTTACAAATCAAAATAAATGTCTAAAATACAAAAAAAGAAAATAAATAGGATAAACACAATTAAGTGATACTTAATTATTTAATCAAAATTGGAAAAAAATTCATGTAGCACAAAAAAACGTAGAAAAAATTAAAATAATATGAACAAATTACATTCTCTGTCAAAAGAAAGGCTCAGTGTCATCATTTCAATTTATATTGTTGACGATAAACAAAAAAGTAGTCATATTAAAACTGCATCATTTTTATTTTTATAATAATATAAAAAGTAAATGAAACACATAATATATGTATATATATTTAAAAGAGAAGAAGAAAAAAAAGCGCATGAGAATTGTCGAAAGAACAAAAGCGTAATCGCAGAATAAAGTGTATCGCGCGTGGACGTATGGCTGTTAATAAATAAACAATCCCCCTCCGCGGCGGCGCGGTCAGCTGATTTGCGCGAGGCCGAATGGGCCAGGTCGGCAAAAATTCGCGGAGCAAAACACGCCAACAAAGAAAGCAATTGGAATCTTGCCGCAGGAGAATCGGTTCTCTTCGTTTGTTCGTCGGACTGTCTCGTTCTGTCTCGTTGATACGAAACAAAACAAGTCTTGTAACTTACCTTTATACAATGCCGTGACGGTTCCGGCGGCCGTTTGGAAGGGCAGCCAGAGTTGCGACGCGCCCTGCGTGCGATCTGAAAATCCAACAATCATTATTTCAGCAACGTAAAATGATGCAATCAATGAAAAATCAAGACAAGCAAAAACATGAAAGCAAAAGTCTAAAAACGAAAATACGTTGCTCGACAAAATGGTTGTCGAGCAAAATGGCGAGAGGCTGACTTTTGAAACGTGTTTTTTGTCTTGTTCTTAGTCTTGTAAGGAAGAATGTCGATAAATAAAAACAAAAAAGGGAAAAAGATAAAGAACTGGGGATAAGAAAAGTGAGGTTACCTTTGTAGAGTTGCGCGATCGCGGACGCGGTGGTTTGAAAGCCCGTCCAGATTTGCTGCGTGAAAAGCTCCTTCTGGTTGTGAAACTGAGTCTCGTAGTCGGGCTCTGCCTCGATGGACTCGATGCATTGTTGCTCCCAATTGGCGTACCACGGGTCCTCGTCGATTCGATCGTCGTTCATGGCGTTGCGCGGCTCACGGTCAATCGACGTTAATCGGTTGCTTCGGAACGAGCGACGTGCCGTTCACGGCGACTCACTGGATGCGCGAGCGTCGCAGTCGAGTCGCAGCCATTTTAGATTATCCACTCAGGGCACTTGTGCTGCGCTTAACGACTGGTTCAAACACGCGAAACTAAATTAGTGCAAGGGAATCATGGAACGCGAACGCATCTTGACACATAGAATGTGAAACGTGAAACGCAATGTGTTTGAGAAGGGAGAGTTAATGGAGGGGCAAACTTTGAGAAGTGGCGCCAAACTTTAATCAATTCAAAAATGTTTAGTTGTACCAAAACAATGAATTTCAGTAAAAATATTGATTAATAATAAACAATTATTTGTGTTTTTTTTGTTAAAATTATTTTTATTTAATAATCTCCCTTTTATAAATATGAGAGCTGTAGTTACTGAGAATTATACATTTAAATCGGTATTAAGCGGTGTAGATTATCGTATGCAATAAAGTTCTTCCTCATAAAGTACAATTTATTTTTACAGATGCTATATGAGTATGTGGTTTTTATAA
The DNA here is from genome assembly GCA_022817425.1 of Gryon sp. ZL-2020. Lineage (NCBI taxonomy): Eukaryota > Metazoa > Arthropoda > Insecta > Hymenoptera > Scelionidae > Gryon > Gryon sp. ZL-2020. Next base: position 8,369 of record JABFPJ010000013.1, on the reverse strand, counting down.
TGTGTTAAGGTAGGAATATCGTGAAGTAGTGTATCATATGTAGGGTTTCAATAATTTTTTAAGATTTTACACTTTCTTTAACTAAAAAGTACTAAAAACTGTAATACACAACTTCGTATTTATAATTAACATTTCGTATATATTTTTAATAATTTAAATAAAAATTTAAATAATATATGTATATTTTCTTTTATCACTTACTGTGAAAATATCATGAGTTTATTAACATTTCAACTGCACTTATTTAAAAAATTAGACGGTGGAATATGTCATTGGAAAGTGTATGATTTACATAATGACATACTAGTTTTTTTTATCAGAATCCTAAGAACAGCAATAAATATATGAATAAAAAAGCATTGATTTTGGTACGTCTACTCATACTTCCGATGTTAAATTACTTATCTTAATCAATTAATATCTCAATAACTAATCGGACAAAAGGACTGACATTTTTAAAATTGATGTAAAAATACTTAAATTAAAACATATTTTGTCTAAAGAAATCCTAATAAAAGTCGTTTTATGATAGTCCTATCTTAATGCGTTAAACTGATGGAGAACTTAATATGACTGAACCATAATAATCAAAGTTAAATATTTACTTTTGCTTAAAAGATAAACAATAAAGTCATATTTTTTAAAACATTAAGTTTTATTTGTTCAACATTTGTGAATTTCAGAATATATGTTCTCATCATTAAATAAATCAGAACTTTAAATGAAGAAGTGAAATCCGTATTTTGTAATATTTTATAAATAAAATTATGACATTAAAAAATAACAATTATTTCAACAGTATTTTATATTTATATTAAATATTTTAATTTTATATTTAAATAAAATAATTAAATTAATTTTATGTTTGTGTTTGATTACATTAGTAATTAAACAGTTTCACCAACCATTCAAAATGTTCAAGTATGTTTTCTATCCTTACATAATTTCAGTGACTAAACAAAGATAACTAATTTGATTGTGCAGTTTGGCCAAAACAACAACTGGTTCTCCTGTCCTGATAAATACAAAAAAAAAAAAGGAAAAATGCCAACGATATGATGGCACAGTAGCGTACTACAAAAATGAAAGACCCCGAACATTTGTGCGTTGCCAGGACAACGGCAGCACGGCGGTGGCGGTAATAGAGTCGGCTATGTGTCGGAAGAACTCGGCGCTGTTGCCTCTCTCTTGGCTACGCGGAAAGTATTATTCAGTTCATCTCCGACTACTGTGACCGACGGATATGTTTGATTCGCCGCGCGAGAGTGCCGCGCGATGTTCCATGACACGGAGTTCCGCAATCAGTTGTTACGGTGAAAAATAATGTAGACAATGTGAAATGGGCAATTTAGCAACAGTGCTCAAACTCGGTGTCACCTTACTGCCCTGTCTGTTGGATTATGTTTATGCTGAAGATCAACAGAAGGGTAATTAATCTGTCATTCGAAGCAAATTGTTTGTTTACATACAACAATTTTTTGACATAACTTTTTAAAGCTCATAATAAAATTTAATTATTAATTATAATTGAACTGGAATTTGCTATAAAAAAACATTCTACAAGTTGAAGAGTTATATTTTTCCTGTTTCAATATTTAAAAATGATTGAGGATAAATTTACAAAATTTATAATCAAGAATACTGAAAGTACAGAATTGTGTGAATATTGCATGTTATGAAGATGATTAATTCTTGTCCAGATTTTGTTATCAAAGACAATATAATGCACATTCAAGCAACGAAATAAGTTCTCCTTTTTGTTTTTAGAAAATGGTTTTTACGCCATTGGGAAAGTCAAGGGAGGCAACATTTAATAATGAGTTATTAAGTAGATAATTCGTCTCGTCATGTTTAATTGAAAATCTTATATGCACCTCCGGTTCCTCAACTGGAGGAATGAATCAGCAGGATAGACACCGTTATTAGCTGCTGTAGACTTATACTAAAGGCAGTGAAAGTTCGGACTTGTATACTATATGGACCGTCTTTTGCATTACGGATGTGTTTACACCCGCTTCACAACTCCAAACTCTCGGGCATTATTTGGCAGATTGTTGTCAAATTACAATATTCAAAGAATCTATTGCTTGTAATTGTCAAAGTTCATTTTCATAATGTTTGACATTTTCAAATATTCAAACACTGATATAAGATAATTATTTATAAATTACACTTTAATTATTTATTAATAACAATGTAATTTAATTTAGAAAATTAATTGAAAAATGTCATTAGGTTCAACTCAACGTTCTTTACAAAAATATTAAAACAAAATTATTAAGGGATTTTTCGTGTTGCACATCGTAATTTAGTTAAACAGCAACTAGTTGCAAATGAAAGGCAGTGACATAAAACTGAAACATTAATCAAATTAGTTGGCATAGTTGGATTCGTTTAACATCAATTAGACGAAATAAATGTTCGTCAACTAATTGGCAGAGAATGGAGCAAAAAGCTTTTTTGTGTGATCATTATATAACGGTTTTACCATAATCATAACGCCTTTTGTTTGCTCTTGAAAGGATATACTTATTACGAAAAAAAGGGCAATGGAGAACCTTTAAGGTGGACAAAGGAAGTGCAGTGTCCGATAAAACGGAATATTTTGTGGAGAAGGAAAGCATATAAAATATAATAACAAAGCATTGGCTGAATCGATTAGTCGTTTGAGCATGAAGAAAACCGGAGAAGACAAAAAAAGAAACAACGATTGCCACATAATGGAAATTTCTCTTTAATTCTATAGTTGTTTATTCAGATAATTACAATGCACACAAGAAAGAAAATGATTTCTTTTACAAACTTTTACAATTCTGTTGGAATGATATTGTAAACAGGAAAACAAACAAGTTACGACGATGATTTTTATAAGATTTGGATCTCAAGTTAAATCTGCATTGCAGATTGAATGATGAAGTGTAAAAGAGAATTCAATGAAAATTTCAAAGTAAAGGGGTAAATGTGTAAAGTTAGCACTTGTTACACATTTCTGAATGTTTTGGTAACATAATGGCGCTACGATGTGAACTGAAATCTATTGTTCTTTATCAAAGTTGCGATATCATAATGTAGTAGATAATAATGGCAATTTTATAAAAATAAATTAAGAAATGGAACAAACGAATTTCATTTAGGTCAGAAGAAATTAAATACAAATTGAAACTAAATAATGAAGAAACTAGTCAAGTAATTATAAATGTTTAATTAATTTCAATGTATACTTTGAAAGAAGTAATGAAGACTCGAGTTGATAAATAATTGAAGAAGTTGGCACTCATCTCTGAAAATTTCAGTTTTTCTTTTTCAATTCATAATCCAATGACGTAACTTTACTACACTTTTAGCGAAAGTTAAATAATTTTTCAAAGTTGTCCAATTTCAAAAGTTTATCTTTTTGATGTCTTTTTTTCGTAATAAATCAGAACTTATCATCATTTGATGTGTCAATAAAACGTTCTTTTCTTTAATAAAAAGTCAAACGATTACATTTAAGCCCGTACAAAATTAAAGTCACCGTAGTTTTCTTCAGACCTCTGGCATTTAATTTCTTCATATCTATGTTGTCCGTAAATGTTACATAATGACTCACATAATTCCAAGATTTATCGTAAAATAAACCGAGGGGGGATCTATACGATTGGGAAAAATGTAAATAAGCCGAGAATAAAAAGGAAAACGGTTATTAGTTGTTAACTGTATTCACTATGTTAGTTGAAATTGGGTAATACGGACCCTCGAAAGAAGATGTGCCGTAACCATTTTCTTTTGTCTGTTAAAACTTATGTTGACTTGGACACAAAGAAAATCAATAGCAGAGAAAAAAATTTGCATAATAGAAAATTAATTAAGCTGACGAATCGTTTGTAAAAGTCAAAATTTAATTAAAACAAACAATAGAACTTCACGGGGACATGAATTTAATGTTAGAATACGAAGTCATTGTTAAGAAACTTTCATGTTGATTAAATAAGTAGGAAGAAGAGAGCAAACATTGCCTGTATACTTGTGTGCTTGGGAATTTCAAAAGTTATTTTTTCTGACCTTCCGATCTCGGTTTACAACCGGTATTCGAGTCGATGAGGTATAATACATATAGCAATGATGTATATACCCCTCATGGCTGACAAAATGCATCGAACAGCGTGACTTCAAACTAATACACGATTACACAATACGTGTCGGAACTGCAGGTGCACCGTACCAGAAATTCTTTCCTGTTGCATTTTGCGTTTCGACTGCATTGCTACAATAAGTATATACACGCGTTACTTGCTAATTTCAAAGCTGCGCTGTTTCAAATCACGAATTGATTTCACATTTTGAACAGTCAGTGAATCACTGTTGTTGATTTCAAATTTTCAAAATATATGTTTGAGCAAATCATTGATACTGTGTTTAGCTGTAACATTTCAATTCAAGAGGTTTTAATTAAAATTGTTTATTTAATTTATTAATTATTAATGTATATTTTAATACTAACTCTTCCTTTTTTATATAATCCAATCAATTACTTAACTAATATACACAGTAAAAAAAATCTCGTGCCAGTGTAAAAGTGTAAAAATTTCGGTGTAATTTTTTACACCCAAAGGTGTAAATATATCTAAAGTATAATTATGATTGGCTGTTGGTACACCGATCGGTGTATAATTAACACTTTTTAGACATTAATTTGTATTTTTACACGAAATCGTGTAAATATTTAAATACTTTTTTTACTGTGTATAAATTTATTACATGGTTATTACATATATTTATCATATATATATTTATTTATCGAAAGTTTCGAATAAAATGTACTTAAGTATTTTTCTTTTAAATAACATCAAATGTTTTATTTATAAACTTATTTGAAAATAACTTTAAGTGTGTTAAAGTAATTGTATTACAGGAAAAGCTTTTTTGAGAGTAAATAGATAAAAATATCCCCGTAAACTTTATCCATTAAATGTACAAAATATGAGTTAATCAAGACTATAATGTGGATTTGTCAAACTTTAGAACGTGCAGTTATAGAGTTAATAAGCTCTTTTATTGCCGCTTTCACTATATCTCTCGAATGTTCAGTCGTCAATGACAGTTTGATAAGCGTCACCATCGTATGACTGGAGCGCCTTGATATAGAAGCAAAAGCTTAGATGCCGTCAGATTGCTCTCCAAATCGGCTTAGTGCACGTTATATTTCATAATGCTGTACTGCAAAACATATTTTTGCGAAAGTCCAACCAATTATCCGAACGTCTGACTATTATTTTTCGCCCAACTTATTATCATTTTAATCATTTACATACCGCGTAATTATATTTATCAAAATTGAAGTAATTCAAATAACACGAAGTATGATTCATTCGGGTTATAGAGCGACGTTGTTCGTTGAAAGGAACTGGTTACTTTATTGATATTAATTGCGTCAGAGAGCGAGCAGAGAGACGGACTGTAATTATTTTGACAGATTCAGATATACCTGCAGTTATTCCGCTCAACATCTCGGGAGTCCCACATAGACTTTAATTGGAGTTACATGAATCAAATTTATGCCTGTAATTAGTTAGGATTTCGACAAATCAAAATTGTTATGTCAGCTATTTAACAACTCAAACTATGATGCATAATAAAAAATTACTAAATTCACGTTTACGAATATTATTATATAACGAATAGACTTAAGCAATGCCCCTATATAAATTGGTTTAACCACATAAGTCACGACTAGGGGATAAACGTAATACCTTTCTTGAATTGATTTTTCATTAGTTTACCTTAAAGTTCTACCGTTAGTCTATTATTGTGAAGTTTAGTTTGTTTTATCAGTAATTTGAAAAATGTTTAACAACTATCAATTATAAATTTAATTAAAATTAAATGAATTGAAATAACTCGTAATTCAATGTATTATTAAATTTACATTAAAAAATGGCATGCGTATTATTAATAAACTAAAAATAAATTGCTGTCTTCTATCATATTCTATTCTAAGGTTTGATTCAATACGTAAATGCAGTATGTGTGGTAATTAGAGGAAGTGAGAAGAAGCAATTATTTTTTTGCATGACAGAATTTCTAACTTTATATGTTATGTCTTTGCGTAACATTGAATATAATTAACTAGTTTATTTGACTTCATTTTTCGATTAAATTTGACACCGTCAGTCGGAAATCACGATTAAGCTACGCCCTAATTTTGAATTTTAACAAGTTGATCTGTGACTGCATTTTTGCGTCTACGGTCAGTCAGTTCTACATCTAAGCTGATGGAAAGGTCGCAATAACCGGTTATGCCGGATATTTACGGAAAATACAGGTCGCACAGTAAAACGGGCTATGAGAAATACGTACGAGATACAAGATGGGTCAGACTGGATTCGACGAATGAACGGTACACCCATGAAGGGAGAAGAAGAAAACGAGAAAAAGATGAAACAGAGGATGAAAAAGAAGAAAATACGAAAGCGATACATGTATAAGCACTCGGTCGTTTTGCCGTTGAATTTCGGATCAGAAAACTCGGCATCTGAGGAAAGTCTGCCGGCGAGACTTTAATGGCCGGTTTATTCTGAACACGTTTGCATCGAGGTATTCGTTGCACGAAATTTCAATGGCATTCTTCTAATCAAACTGCTCGAGACAACTTGTACCGCGTTGGAAAAATTGTTTTACCGGCTATGTTATTTGTAAGCTGAATGCTTTTTTTAATCGCAGTACGATTTGTCTGCAAAGTTGAGAGACTCCGGGGACAAAGTTAATAGACGGAGAGGGACACGTTTGTTTTGCTTCAATTGAATAGGTGACGCTGAAGAGTTGACCGATTCAGTTAGTTCCAAGAGATTAGTTCAAGTACAGTTCTTAGTTCTTCAGACAAAATGATGAGACTTTAGAGTATCACGATATTTTCTGGTAATTTTTTAAGTTTTTTGTTCTCTCTTTTCTTTTTGATAGAAATAACTAAACCGACAGAAGAAACATAAGTGCCACTGTTAAAAATGTTCTCAAGCTGCATCGCTGTTCTGAAACTTTGGAGACTGCATTTTATGGATATAGCTGCACGAAACTGCATTTCCGATCTTTTCAAAAAAACTGTCGTATACAGAAATCTAATGTATGGCTTGCAACTGTTTCTTCTGCAAAATAAAACATAGTATGTCGATGGGAAATACATTGCAAGTTTTCAACTTGGATTTTATATTAAATATTTTACGCACGATGTGAACGAAGTTTTACACTTAGACTATAAATGTAGGTTACATAACTATCCCTGTAAACATATATTGCCTAATAAATTCCCAAAGCTGCATCCCAATGACATTTTTATAAAAACAGAAATTAATAGTTTGACATAAAATTTTACGTAAAGCTAAACTTTTTACAGAAAAAATAATTTTAATATGGTTTATTTTTTAATTTAATAAATTTTACTAGGTTATAGACATATATTGATGAATTATGCATACTGGTAAACAGTCATTCAAATGAAACATTCAAAAATTGAACGAAAATTGGACAATATTTGAAACGCAGCTGGGGAATTATTGGGTGCTTCTCAAGATCTGGATGTGTTCACAGGGATGCAACACTTTTTGCACCCCTTTTCTCCTTCGCTTAAATAGTAGACCATAACCCTAACTTGGTTATGTTTCGTCTGGTGCAGTCATAAGAGACAATGAGAAATTATTGGGTAATAATTTTACGTTATAAGCCCTTTAATGGCTCTATATTAATATCTTAGAAAATGATGATCTTATGTTCTTGACACGGGATAACATGGAAAGTTATTTTTTGTATGTTCGCATTATAAAAAGCATCTCCAAAGTGTGCATATCATGCAATATATTTCATTTTAATTCCTTTTAAAGCATCTTTCGCATAATTCCGCATCTACCATATTGAACAGAAGTTACTGTAATAAGATTACTCATTTGTCATTCACTTTTTTTTTCCAACGACAGGAATCTTCATTACAATTGCAGCTTATCACTGCATATGGAAAGAATTTCCGGCATCACGTACTTCGGCTTTAATGGCGAACAACTGGAGATCACTTCCGCATAAATTAGCATTTGGATTATCATAAAGCGCGACGCTTTTCGCACACGCCATTCTGAATTTCACTATTGTGTCTTTGGTTCTTTAGAAATTGTTTGGTCGCACTTTGAATGGTAATGCGCGCAACGCTTCGCAATATACTTTCCAGAATCAGAATAACATGTTACAGTCATAATCAACGTCCTTCGAAATAACATGGGAAAGTGATATCGCAGAATCTCAGATGAAATGAATTACTCTCTTGTTGTCTTGCCTTCGTTGTCTTCTTCTCTGGATTACAGACTCATTTTCTAATTATTTTTCCTTGAATGTTGTTTCCTTTTGTTTGG